>JANIJG010015074.1:40032-72640 GCA_024611175.1 Megaceryle torquata | reverse complement strand
GGAAGGAAGGAAGGAAGGAAGGAAGGAAGGAAGGAAGGAAGGAAGGAAGGAAGGAAGGAAGGAAGGAAGGAAGGAACTCTTAAAAGAATATTTAAAAGTGGGGGAAAGCAACCAGCCTTCTCACCACAGACAATATAAGAGTGGCAACAAATGACTCACAGGAGAGGAAAAGGGGAAGAGACAGGTTTCTGGATCAAGAGAGATAAAAGGATGCCTAAGGAAAGCCTAATCTTCAGTCTGTTCCTCCTTCAAAATCCTTTCCAAATGGAGACATGGTGGCCACTGGAGAATGTGGTTTCCATGTAGGAATGATCCAGGTAAGTTGTACTTGGATGCTCATCATTTAGGGTCATGACACTACAGCATGCCCACATTGCTTTTCTCTTGAGACTTGGTGGAGATGTGAACTATCTGTTCTGCCTGCAAAAAGCCAATGTCCAGTGTTAATTGCTACAGAATTCCTGAATTTCTTCTGGGACTAATCACATTTGGTTTACTTTAAAGAAACTCTTCTAATTTAAGAGTAATTACCTCTGGTACCCATTCTTGTACATAAAGTAATATGGCCTTTTCATTAAGACTGTGCACAGATTTCACTCTCTTTAGTGAAATCCATGTCAGGCTGGAGTTCTGGCTGCAGGTTAAGTTCAACTTCACAAAACAAGCATTGCTCATTTTTAGTCCCAGTACAGGGTGAGGAAAACATATAGTCCCTTCCACGGGTTTGCTGCTTAAAAAAACCTAAAAGACTTTAATGTAAACTGTGAATTATAAAATCTTGATCTTTAAGTTAATTAATTCACATTCACTAGCTTGACTTTTTAGGCACTTTTCCTTAAACAGCAGGATAAATTTGAAAGCCTGCTTCTGAACTCATTAAGGCCAGTATAAATAAGGTGTAACTGCTCATGCTAATGGAAATACACTAGTGTATAAATTAGCAAAAACAGATTTAGTTTCACTTAAACTGGCTTTTGACATACTACGTCTAGTTCCACTCCTTCCTTACTGTTACAGTGCAAGGGGTATTCCTGTGCATTGCACACTTGCACAATAAGAATATTAAATAAACAGGGATACAACAAAAATATGAAGTTTCAGAATATTCAGGAAATCATCATTTCCTGGAGCTGAATAAACATTTTAGAAAAAACTCACCCAGCAGGAAATGGAGCTATCTGAAGTGGCCAGTAGGTTCAGAGGATGTGGAAAGGAGTTTGTTCAGAGGCGTTAAATAAACAGAGTAAAATGCCTTGGGAAATAGTTCCTTTTATTCGTTTTCTTGGCTAACAATGTTCATTTTACATTCAGCCTTCAGCACAGGAGACACGAACAGGCCCCATGCAAGATTACCAAGATGAGTGTAAGCTGATACACAGTCTTCCTGGTTCTGCATGCATCTTGAAATGATAGCTAAGGGAGATCACGCTGCCCCGCTCAACTCCTGAGCAGGGCAGCCTCTGCGTACTAAGGACTTGGCAAGTTAAATATTATCAGATTAACTATTTGACTGCTCTCAGACTTAACAGGTCCACTTATCCTTTGGCCAAGCACCAACTGACCTCCAAGTAACAGGAAACAATACAACCAGATGTTGATAGAAAAGCCTGTGGCACATGGAAACCTGTTAATTAGGAGATAAAGCCTAAAGCCTAAACCTAAAGCCTAAACACTGAAGTGACACACGGGAGAAGAATATACATCATGATATTCATGTTTAGATCTTTACAGTCTTCCATCTTAACACATCAGTGAAGCTGACACAGCATGAAGGCTATCTTGGAATACCACAGAAAAGGAGGACTGTGCCAGTTTTCAGCTCTAGCTGTGCCTTAGGAAAACAGGCTTTTCAGCCCAGGCCCTTGAGCCTAAGTCAGATATGAGGAGCACAGATTATAAAGTTTAATTGTTTTTTTTCTCCCTCTGTTTTCTCTCCTTGCCTTAAATTGTGCTGAGCTTTCATTAACCCCATGAGGCTGTAGAGAGAAAGGGATGGTCTTGAACTTTCTGTGTGGCTTTCACTCAAGTGACCACGAGCAAAGTTTTCTATGGTTTCTAACATGGGTGGCATTACTATACCCCAGTAAAATCAATAGGTTACATGGAATTAGACAATTAACATGCATAAGGACATCAGGCTGGAGAGAAAATACGTATTAATAACTTTATGCACCTAAACAGCTTTGTAAATTTATTCTTATTTTCTGTAAACCTCAATTGTTGATATGTAAGTCTGAGGCTGTAATCCCTTTATGCCTGTGGATTACACGAGGACTTTGGGGCAAGAAATGTCTTTTACTGCCCAGCTACACAGTGCTTGGCACTGCGGGTCCCCAGCATCACCTGTTAATTAAACATTAACAGCAGTGATGCCACCTGAACCTGCATCTCACAGTGTCTCTGAGGATCAGGACTGCTGTCTTTTCAAAGGGATATGCCCCATTACTGGACTTGTTGTTTATGGAGCTTCTGGAGAAGGGATGGATGTGGGTACATGCAGGGAAGAACAGGATGTTCCTGAGAAACAAAGAGGAGGGACAGAGAAAATGGAGAAGGCAGTGGAGAAGCACAGTGAAGGAGGAGCTAATAAGTGAATCAAAAATGAGGAGAGAGATTACAGTAAAACAAGCCAGAAAAAAAATCCATTAGGGACATTGAGAAGAAGCAGAAGTAAGATTTAGAGGGGTGAGAAAAGGTGGACCAAGAAGAGAGCGAGGGGAAAAAAATTCCAGCAGATCTGACAACAGAGCTCTGATGAGGCTTCACACGTTTCAAACAAGAAATACGGGCCCCTCCCCAGTGAAACTGGGCTCCCTTTGCCAGCAAAATTGTTTCCACAGCTGAGGCTGCAGTGCCAGCGAATGTCTGCGATTGGCTCATCCAGGTGCTCTGTGATACAGGCAGCACCAGACTCAACCCATCAAAATGATGGGAATAAATCTGGGGGCCAGGAATGAGTACTTGGGCCCCTGCTTGGCCGCCACTGCGCAGAAACAAGAACATAAGTAGCCAAAAAAAGACACATTTAAGGTATAACTCAACAAAAATAAGGAACAGATCTTTTGACAGCAGACATGCTAACAAATCAAGTTCAGGGAATAAGAACCAGCTATGCTGCAAGAGGACAAGGACTCTGAAAGCTGCTGTTAGAGTGTGATATACCAATCTGCAGAAATTCCATCTATTTAAATTTTTTAATTGTACTTATGCTGGTAAATTCTCCCATCTGAGCTTTTTATTAATATTGTATGAGCTGCAGCCTGCAGAGATTCCAAGTGTCTCCAGTTTTCCTGACTATGGAGTTAGTGTTAAGACTTCCCTGTGAACACCAGTATGACTTCCCCAGTGGGCTCTCAAACTCAGCAGTCAAGTGCACTGCTACACCACCACCAATCTGCCACGGTGCTTCCCAGACACTCAGTGGAGCCAAGGGCAGGGCACTGAGTACTGCTTGTTCCACAAGTACCCGCATTGACCTTTGGGTGCTTATTAATCCAGTTCAAACAGGGGTTTGACAATTTGGTCTGATGGGACAGAGAGTGATATTACCACTCCAGACCTATTTTTTTCAAGCATAGATCCAACACATTGGGTGCATTTTACAGCAAGGGTAGGTGAGATTATCTGTAAGCAAAACAGTAACCCAAATCCTATTGAACATCTCCCCATGAGTGTCTAACAGCAAATGATAAGACCAGGCTGGAAGGTGCCTACTGGGGCACCACATCCAACTCGCTGCTGTTGCAAGCAACCACGTCATAGTGTCTCTTTGATAACCACTAATTCACTTATGTTTACTAGGGCATCAGAGTGTTATCTTACAACCATGTCATTTTTTTATCACTGCCACACAGATGGTTTCGTGAAAGAATCCAGTTCTTGGACTGGAGAGGGAAAACATGGCTGCATCAGCCCTGTCTGGTCTATGTTTGCACAGGACTTAAATGTTCACTGCATGTATTTCAACTCACAATCAAATCCTGATACGATTTAAAGTTATGTGAGTGTGCCACACCAGCAAAACTGAACCAAAGCCTTGCTCTGCTGGACGGAGATTTAAAGATAACCACCCACATTCCCAACAGACTTTCTGCAATCAAAAGCTGGATGTCTCTGAGCTAATATAACCAGGCTCCCAGACAGCACTCAGCACATGACCAGCAAGATCCTCCACCTCATGTCACTTGGGGTGAGACTGGGATGTGGAGAAGCTCCCCTCGTCAGGAGATGGTGCTTTCCCCAGGACACCCCACCACTGCATGTGGTGCTTATGCTGTCCTCCCTCTGCTAGCCCCTTGTCTGGGCTGGGCTCCACTTCAGCTGTGAGGGAAGAGTCCCAGAATACTGTTTTTACTACTTGCTCTGTCCTGAATTCACCAGTATTGCAAACTCTCCCAGGAAAATACACTCCTTCAATTATGTCAGCACTGTAACAAAGCTGAAGGATTGTGCTGTCACCCAGAAGAGGTTAAATTAAGCAAGCAACTGGGCAGTTGTAGAAGAGCACAAGGAGGGCTAGGTCTTTGAGCAACCTTGCCTTGTATTTTCTTATCCCACCCCTCTAATTGTTGTAGTGCAAGATACTCCAGGCAGAAGCTGCAGATCCAAATGGGTTCAGTCAACTGCCTAGCATGCTTGAGGATGGTGTAAACCAAACGTGGGTAACATGGGGCTCTGAGCAACTTGCCTTAGGTAGAGATGTCCCTACTTGTGTAGGGAGATTGGACCAGATGACCTCTAAAGGTCCCTTCCAGCCTAAAACATTCTATGATCCTATGAACTTAATGCCCTTTGCCTACTCTCAAATCTGCCCAAGCACGGTATGTAAAGCCAAGCACAAAACCAACTTGATAGTGATTTTGCAGTCCTCATGATTTCAGGCTCCCATAGCCACTGGCCTCTCTGCATTCACAGCCCATCGGTGCAAACATCAACCCCCTCCCATGGGTGAGGCAGAGTAAAAATGATGGTCCATTGCTCCTGTCCAAAGAAGGAGGTAAGAAACCTCCCTTTTTGAAAGCCCAAATCATAGGCTATGCAAAAACCAGCAACCTGTCTCCTGGGGAAGATCAAATCCCCCATAAAGGAGGGAAAGGAAGAAAGGAAAAATCTACCATGAACTCCCAAATGAATTATATGCCTCCTGAGAAGAAGACAGCGTATTTCTTTTGGTAAATCATTAGTCACCAAAAAATCCCACTAGTTCAGGTTGACTGATGACCTTCTGAAGTTTGACCAAATTCAATAAACAGGTTTTTTGCCAAAACAAATGAAAACTAGGGGTTTTTAACTGTCAGAAACAGTTTGTTTAGACACCTTCTGAACACAAGCCTTTCACATTTTTTAAATATTTAACTTTCTGGGTACTTATAATAAAAGTCATGTAAATAAAGGTACATTGGTGATAGTTAACCTTCCACCCAGTAGCACAATATTAATGCCCTCGACTGAAAAATGAAAGATGTGGGCTTGACTTCTTCCTTTGGCTTTGAGGAGTTGCACCCACGTCCCAGAAAACCTCACTGGCCGTCAGTCAGTGCTGGCATGTTTCTGCTCAAAGTTAAAGAGATGACCAAGCTTCTGACAGCTTTACTTACACAATCCAGCCTTGGTGCCCTCAGTTCTCCCATTTCTATTTTATTTAGATGCTGTCTGGGTGAGACATGACAGTTGTTTCCAAATTATCCCAGCATTTTCTCTTCAACTTCTACCTAGCTGGATCCTTGTTAGGGACCACATCACTAAGCTGCAGTCATCAGAGTACCTGAGAGGACCAGTTGTCTTTTCACTTTGGATAAGGCAGCAAAGAGGCCTTATTGGTGCCCCCATCACTGAAAAAAAAAAAAAAGAAAACTTAACCTCACTAACCTCTACCTTCCAAATTGTTTGTACATCATCATCTGCATTTCTACAGTGGAAAATAAAGAATCCATTTGTTTGGCTTGAAAAGATTAAGAACTCAACATAATTTTCCAATTTTAGATTTTGTAACACAGTTTATTGTATAGCTGAGGGAGAAATCAGCTGAATTTCCCTCATGCCTGACCATATGATCAGGAGACAGCTACTGCGGGTACAGTTCTGCAAGAGAACTCTTTGAAGTCAGAAGTCAAAAAGACTTTTGGGGGTTTAAATGCCTTTTTAATGTGGTCTCTTTTCTGTGTGGAGTGCAGTCCACACTTAAAGGGCTTTCTTGTGTGCCTGTGAGAAATGCATTTCTTGAAACTCATTTTTCATCTCTGCCCTACAAAATCTGTATAAAAGCTCAGACCACTCAGTAGATCCTCACATGCTTCAAAGAGTGCTCATCTTAACCATGGTCCTGTGAGGTCCCAAAACCAACAGCAGTTTAGTCTGGATCAGATAACACAGGTCATGGTCTAAAGGCTGAATGTAAATATCTATTATAAACCTAACAAAGACTTCTTTTTCTCCTTATTCCCTTCAAAGACAAGGACATCTACTTTGCACTGAACTGATTTTTCTTTTCATGAGGTAACATCATTATATCTTGATTTTGGGGCCATCATTCAGTGAGAATGCTGCACGTAGTAAGCTTGCAGCAATCGGGCAGAACCAGGTCCTTGTGTCCCTCCAGCCACAGACCACATCCTCAGTGGCAGAGTGGGCATTACTGTGCTCCAAAAAGTGCCTTCTCAGGGACAAACCAGCAGACGTTGCCTCTCCAAAAGGGCAGAAAGGTGCCTAACATGGCCACATTTACTTCTGTCTCTGGTGATGACACATCTCATAGGAGCCAGCCTCAGGCATGCAGTGTCTTTGAGTACGGCTTTGTCCTTCCTCTTACGATGGCACCAGCATGGGGAGATGGCTGCCTTGTGCCAAAATGCCCTCCAGCAATACATGGAACACCACCAGTGAGGCCCAGTGTGGTACTGGAAAGCAGTCTGCACACTCTTCCTTTAAGCTTTGAGCAACAGGGGAAGTGTGTGGGGGTCTGGAATCACCTATTCTCCCCCTCCTTGGTGACTTTCCCTCACAGTGTAACAGCTCTGATTGCCATGCACCCCCAGGATACAAAGGGGAAAAAAAAGAATAAATGGGGAGAAAAAAAGGACAAAATCCAAAAAGTTTCCAGAACAAATTTCAGTTCTCATAGTCCTGTCACCCAGTCCGAGTGCAACAGTCAAAGTCATTATGCAACAGTTTAAAAATATCACGGTGACATATGAGGTAATGCCACTTTCTGCACAGGCTCCTCGGGGAGCTACCAGGCTGAGCCCTGCCCTCAGCAGTGCGTTAGGAGTGAGCACTCAACTGGAAACAGAAGTTTCCAGAGCACAGATGGGATGTCACGTCAGAGAAACATACCTCTGACGTGAAGGTCCCTTTCATTTCTGGATGATGCTTTAAGGAAAAGAAGAGTTGCTGGGAAGTTAAAATGTCTGTTATCTGAATGGTTCATGGACCGAGTCCTTCAAACTGGCTGAGATCTGCTGTGAGAGTGTGCTCAGCCATCGGTGAGCATGGAATAAAGCTAGAGCTGAAACATTTTTATAGCCTGATTGCTAACACCTCTCCAGGATTTTGCCTAAAGTCACCTAGAGTCTCTGAGAAAGGAAACGACAAGTCTTCTTCTGCCAGACTGTATTTTAGCATGAAACAAGCAAAGCCTGACTAATCCCACAACCTTCTCTCCAACTCCAGTTACAAAACCACACAACACAACAAGACTAATACGTTCTCCTGGACTAGAGGGGAATAAGAAACTGCCCATCTGCCCCTCTCACAGGGAGTGGGACCCCATCACTGACATCACTTCTGTCTTTGTCACTGGCTCTTTCTTCAAATGTGGCCTAGGCTTGAAGATTATACGAAGTGCTGAGGAACAGCCATGCTTGGGGCATGGGTCAGCAGACCTAGCAGGAATGTTTGGTCCTTCCTCTATGCAGTCTACTTCAATGAACAAGATCTTTGTCCTGTGCAAAGGTGCCAGATGTGTTTAGGTTTTCATAAACAACTCCAAAAACAGCTTTGCCTACACCTCAGCATATGCTTGCATGCAAGCAGAGAAGCCTGGATGTGGTATTCAGGAAAAACTCATCATTAATAGACAACATTGACATGCCTGGGGACTCTGAAGAGCTGTGCCCCACGAAGATCCCATTCTCCCAAAGAAACAGAATATTTTTAGGTTGGGGAGGAGAGACTGGATTGTTTACACAAAGATATGTGATTCCTCTGACCAAAAGTCTCCACAGAGATGTCCTCAGGCAGGACTGCCTCTTTTTAGGTCTGCTGTAAGAGAGAATTTTGTTTTTTTAAGCAAGTGAGGAAGAGGATCCAGGCAACTATAAGACAGTCAATCTTCTCTCAGTTCTTGGAAAAATTATGGAGCAAGTCTTTATGCAAGTCGTTTCACAGCACATGAAGGCAAAGAGAGCAACTGCAACCAACCAGCGTGGATTAACAAATGGCATACTCATCAGTAACCTGGACAATAGGACATAATTAGCCCTCATCAAGTCTCCTGATAACACTAAACTGGGACAAGCGGCTGTCGCATCGGATGTCACTTAGGGACCCAGATCATCTGAAATAATTGGGTGAGAAGGAACTTCAGGAAAAGTGACGAAGATGAATGCAAATTCCTCCACCTGGAGAAGACTAAACCCCTGTGTCAGTATAGACCAGGTGGGCACCAACCAGCTGGGGAGTAGCTCCATAGAAAAGGACCCTGCTGAACCTGACTTTACACTGTGGCCTTGTGGGAAGGAAGGCTGTATATACATATATACATCTATATGTATATACATACCAAGCTGTATTAGCAGAAGCATAGGCAGCAGGCTGGGTAAAGTGGTTATTCCTCTCTACTAAGGAGTTGTGAAGATACATCTGGAATAGTGTGTCCTGTTTTGGGCCCTGATCAGAAAGAAAAAAGTTTTATGATGGTGGAAGTTGAGGGCTGGCACAAGCTGCCCACAGAAACTGTGGCATCTCCATCCCTGGAGATACTCAAAATGCAAATGGACAAGACTATGAGCAACCTGATCTAACTTCAAAGCTAGCCATGCTTTGAGCTGAAGGCTGGACTACAAGACCGCCAGAAGTCCTCTCCAGCCTAAATTTTTCCATAATTCTATGATTTATGATAGCTCTTAGCAAATCTTGTGCCAATATGTTGTTGAATAAATGGCCTATACTTTTATAAGGCATGTGTTTCAAAACAGTATCAGTACTTCCTATTAAAACTTTGGCAACTGCATATGTCAATATTTATAAAATGCATTTTAGCATTGTTGCTTTCATTATTTTCCCTACTTGCCCATTATTAGTAAACATGAATTTTCCAAAGTGATTTTATAAAAATGCTGGCAAAAATCTGTGGAAATACATTATAAAATAAGCAGAAAAAGTATCAATTTCAGATCACAAGGAATGGAAAGATCTTCAGAATGTCAAAAATAGTGAAATAATTTAACTAGCTCTGTAATTTCTATATATATGCATTACCTGCTGGGTAGAAACCATGAAGACATTTTCCATTTGAACTAAGCAAATTCAGTCCCACAATTTCCATTCTTTGGTGCTCATTTTCCTTAAATTATCTCCTGAAAGAGTTTCTTGGCAAAGATGTTCCCTGGAACAATTCACTTCAAATAAATGTTGCATACATTGCAGAAAAAGCAAATTTCACTTTCGTAATTGCCCCACATTCTCACTACCAACTGTATCATGGGAACAGTAATACTGCATATAACCTATATGCAAGTCTGGACACATGAGTTTCCAGTAGCAAGTATTTCTGATTATTTTCTCACAACAGAAACATCCAGGTGCATGAAGCTGGCCCTTTCTTCTTTGTTTATGCTTAGCTATACCTGCAGCACAGTGACAACTGTTCCTTCTTGTGATGTTCCTACCAGTGCTGCTATAAAAGCAATCACTTCACGTCAAAAGGCATGGAGTTTATGGGAGCACCTGGGAATCTCAATGCCTATCTATCTGAGAAAACAAGAGAGCTCTGAAATATGAGGGGCAGCACGGAAAGGGTACAACCTTTCCAGCTGTATTACCTTGTGGACACGTACAAATTGTTGTTATGACCTAGAGCAACCTAATGTAGATCTAAATTGCCTTGCTTTTTAGGAGGAATTGGACTGGAGGATCCTTGGAATCTGAATTATTCTGTATGATTACATCATGTCATGATGATATGATGACTATACTTGGATATTTCTCTAGAGAGCTCCAGACCTTGGGCTGAAGTAATGTCCAAGATATGACTGAATGCCCATGCAGCAAATGGTTGGAAAATCTCACCTTGAGAGTAACCTCTGACCAACATTGACCTGAGAGCAGAAGCATGCCCTAAAACGGAGTTAATAATGAGCAGATTCACACCAATTCCACTAAAATGATTGCTTAACAGTTTCACATCAATTCCACCAAAATGATTGCTTATCAGACTGGCCAGTATTGTGCCACTGCCCTTTTGTTCTCTCCTTGCTTGTCTGCGTCTAAATCTTATCTCTTGTCTTCTAGTTTGTAAAAGACTGTTCTTTTTAATCTATTTACTAAAATATTTTTAGTTAAGATTGTTAACAAACATGGCACTAACTATACAATGTCAACACTGGATGTCAGCACTTCTTTCAGAAGATAATAATATAAGAAAAAGAATGGAAATCCTTTCCACTGAATTAATTTAATACAAGCTGAAACATATACATAGAACATCCTTCTTATATGTCAAAATACACATAGAATAAAATTGAGCTTAGATCTTTGTTCGTGCAAGCAAAATGGAACCACTGTTGTCAGGGTTCATCTTCATTCTGAATAGCAGTGATTTGACCTTTATTTTCCAAAAAAAATATAATATTTGTATTATTTCTCAGCTTTTCACCCTAACTTGTTTTTCACAGTGTTCATAGCACATACCAGGCTGCATTAATAAAATTTGGACCTTTCCTGGATTATTAACAAAGTCAGGAAGTAAGATGTGGTTTAGAAACAACCTTTGCAACACTTAAAACCATTCCAAATTGTTCAGTTTTGTGATCATCTTCCACGGGTTTTGTGTTATGTGAAATGTTCAGAAACAATTCAATTTTTCAGGTAAAACTTTATTAGACTTAAAGAAATGCTGTTCTAAAGTATAAATGCTGATTTTCAGCTTGCTTTAATAAGCACGATGAAGTCAATATGGTTATGTTTCCTTTCTCCAGCTGAGACTCTGACCTTCAGTATAACATTTACCTCATTTTCTTCATCCACTAATTACACTCGGCTATAAAAATGGTTTGTCTGGCAACATTTAATCTTGACAAATCAGTGATGACTATTGATCATAATTTTATTGTCTTCTAGATGTTCGAAGATTATTTTCCTTATCAGATGTTGAGTTTTGGATTAAAGTACTTTAAAAACTGGTAATTGTTAAGAATATTCCTTTTTTTTTAAGGATTACTAGCGTGCTTCTGTTCTTGTTCCAGTCATTTCCCACTGCTCTCATCTTTTTAAAAGCCAGCTGCCCATGGTTTGGTAAATCTTTTAGCTGGCTAAGAGATAGTTCACATTTCCTAACTGTTTTGTCTTTACTCTTATGTAACCATATGATGGAATTCTGCAAAATTAGCGACTTTTTTAGTTTTTACAGAAACACTTTATAAAGGTATTCATTGTCTTGATCTCAAATTGTCTCTAATTACATGTGTGTTCTCAATTCATAACGGATTTTCTCCTAGGTTTTCTATCTTGCTTTCAATAAAAGTCAAGGAGAAGGATTTTATTTATTTCATTGATGTAAAACAGAAACACTTCTCTTCAAGGAGGAAAAAAAAAAAAAAGAAAGAAAGAAAGAAAACTTTGATTCTCTTTAACCTCAATTCCTTTTAACCTCGGTGACTAATTCACACCTTACACACAAGTTCATCCAGTTTACACTTATTCCACACCAGTAACAGTTACTGAACATAACAGTTTCTGAGTAGGTTTGTCTAAGCTTCCTTGCTCTTCACCCCTGCTGTACATTTTATTACTATTGTTGTCCCATTGTGATTTCCAGTTACAATCAAGCAGTCTCTGTTCAGCCTACATGTGCTCTTCACAATCTCCATTTTGAGGACAGGTAGAATCTCCAGTACATTGATTCTCTTCTGGATTCACAGAATGGCTTAGGTTGGAAAGGACCACTGGAACTCATCTCCAAATCTCACTGCTTGAGAAGGGCCACCTACAACAGGCTGTCCACAACCATGTCCAGTCAACATTTTGATACCTCCAAGGAAGGAGACTCCACAACCTCCCTGGGCAACCTATTCCAGTGCTTGGTCACCCTCACTTATGTTCAGAGGCAATCTCTTGTATTTCAGTCTGGGTTCATTGTCTCTGGTCTTGTTAGTGGGCACCACTGAACCTGGTTCCATCCTCTTTGCCCTTCAGGTCGGCACACTGATCCTTCTCTTCTTCAGGCTAGACAGTCAGAGTTGTCCCAGCTTTTCCTCGTAGGAGAGGTGCATCAGTCTCCTAAACATCTTTGTTGCCTCTCGTTGGATTCTTTCCGGTGTATCCATGTCTCTCTTGTGCTGAGAAGAGCCCAGAACTGGACACAGCACTCCAGATGTGGCCTCACCATTGCTGAGCAGAGGGGAGGGATCACCTCTCCTGACCTGCTGCCTAATGCAGCCCATGATCCCATTTGTCTTCTTTGCTATAAGGGCATGTTGTTGGCTAACAGTCAACTTGATGACCACCAGGACCGCCAGGTCCTATTCTGTCAAGCTGCTTTCCAGCTGAGTGGCCCCCAGTGTATGCTGGTGCCTGGGATTGTTGGTCCCCAGCTGCAGGACTCTGAATTTTGCACTTCCCCTTGAGAGGTTCCTGTCAGCCCATTTCTTCAGCCATTTCTCTCTGTTGGTTTTAAAGCCTCAGTCCTGCAACTGCTAATGCTGGTAAGATTTTCCTCATTCACATCAAAGAGGCAATGGGTAAGTTTTTAATTTCTTTATCAAGTTTTTCAGAAGCCAGTTATCTATGCACTCCTAGAGTGAGTAAATCTTGTTCAGATGAATCAGAGTAGCTTTTGGTTGTCAGCTTCCCCATTATTCTCAGATCCACACTGAGCAACACAACAAACACTTTCAGGGTGAAGAGAAAGTCTCCCCACTAATTTCCATAGGTGGAAGCTTGACCAGGACCCCTCTGGGTTGTACTGCAACTGGTTAGCCTTAACAAAAAATACATTTGTTACATTTTCTTAGAAGGATTAGAAATTATTTTTCTTGTCATGTAGGAGGATATTTAGATGAATTTTTAAAGCAGTGTTTTCCTCTACTGTCCAAGCAAAATAAAGGTGGCTGCTGTTGTCATATGTTTACCAGATTTACTCACCTCTCTAAAATCCATTAAGAAATGATACATTTTTATTTATTATTTTGCCAGACAGCAAGAATGCAAGCTTTCCTGTGCTACTCCATCAATTACTTCATGGCTAGAGTGGAAAGGTTGCTGCGTTCAGGGGCCAAAGGATGATTTACTCCACACAGTTAGTACAGTTAACAGAATTCTTGACTTATTTAGCAGAGAGACGGGTATCTGCTCGAGGCAACAAGTTTTGAAAAACTGTCTGTGAAGAAATGACTCATGTTTTGGGCAGCCACCAAAAATCATATTTAAAATGAAGGACACTTCAATTTGAAGAAAGTAGCCAGTGTGATCTAACAGCAGCAGTTACTTCAGTAGCAGTTTTGGGAAGTATCAGGCTTCCTGATCACTTCGAGAGATGTGGAAAGTGGATCTTCAGTGAATGCACTGATATAATCTCAGCTCAGCTATAGCCTCAGATAATGGCTATGAACACCAGTGTGCACCAGTACCCCTTTATTCCAGAGAGGGGACCATCAACCAGGTCTTCCATGCTGTCTTAGGGGCAATACATCTTGAATTCAACCCCTTCTCTCTCTCTCCCTCTCCACCCCCAATCTTCCACCCCTACCAACAAACTCCTCCTCCAAGAGTTTTGACTAGATAACTATTTTGAGATAAATTAAATTAATCTCTTATCAGTTGCAGCAAAGCACTGCTGGTTCTGCTAATAGGCTGGGCCATACAGAAACCAGTAGTAACTCCATACTTCTGGGCTTTCTCACACTGGATGCTTTGAATTGAGAAAACTGCTTTCCAATGAAAAGTCCTCCTCAAGAAGGTGCTCAGTGGAGGGAGAAGAACGTTCCCATTCAGCCATGGAATGAAGGACCATACAGCATGGCTAAAGGTGTCAGAATGAAGACTCACTTAGGTACATATTTCTTAACGTGCTGGTAGATTTTCTTTAATTAACTAATTGCACACTCACAGTGCAAATCAGAAGAAAAAGAATAAATTGCTTAAATGTGATTCATCTGCTTATACTATTATTTAAGTGTTCTGCTGTTTGAAAACCTAACTTTGTGGATCCAGACATCAAGTTAATACAGAGGCTTCCTAATTTGGTACCAGTCTGATTAACAACACTGCTATACTCGTCTACAGGCACACTGGCACATCTACTGGCCTTAAATACCCAACTGATGAACTACCAGGGTACTGCCATATATGTATCAATACAAACATTACTGCCTTCAGCTTACTGCCCCCATGGATACTCTTGTTGATTCAATTACTATGACATTTTCCTGGAAAAGCGTATCAAAAACTTAAATAAAAGGCTGTGCAGCTAGAAGAAGGAAGGTTGAGTGATACGACAACACTTCTTTCACTGGCACGACTGACCCATGGAACTGCATACATTCTCAAAAGATAATAAACACAAAGATGAAAGAAGAGATTACAAACTGCAATATTTTTCTTATTAGCACAGTAAGAAACCCACTGATGAGAACAGACCTCAAAAGCTGCATGAACAATGAGGAATGAAAAACAATGTTTAAATACAGTATTGGAAAAATATGGGAATGAAGTAACTTCAGGGCAAAGATCATTAATAGCGAAATCAAGGACAATTTTCACACAGATTTTTTCCAAGATGGCAGCTTTTCTTAGGAGCTGATCCAAAGCCTACTGAATTCAATGGAAAGATTTAACTTCGATGGACTTGGGATCATTTTAGCTTTTGGCTGAGACAATTGCATTACTCCAAGTTAAAAGAGAGAAGACTTGGCAAACGATAACTGAGGCTACAGCACATTTAGGGTCAAAAGACCTTAATTGTTGGACCAATTCATCCCCGGTGTGATTCCACCATACCCAGAGGATTTTCAGAGTCAGTTTTGTACTGACTGATGATGCCATTTGCAATTTCCAGTGAGTTCAGTCAGGGTAGAATTTGACACAGTGGATGCGACTGTACTGTAAAGTTAATTTGAATGCAGTTAATGTGAATCCAATCGTCCTATTGGTTTAAATAACTCCAGAAGTTTTTCTTAACACATTAAAAGGCTGTATTTTATGACTATAACCTCACAGCTATGAAATATAGCTCTCCAATGATATAACTATGAGATATAACTTTCTTCCCAGCAGCTGCTGGTGGGAATTTCACTCCTTCTGAAATAAATATTATATGCATTCATACCATACATGGAGGAAGAGAAAGGGCAACAGGAAATACAATGAGCTGACTCGAGATGTGTTACTTATTTGCCCACATTATTAGTGATCTCATAGCTCAGAAGTGGTGGAGGGAACCTGAGCCACTTGTGAATTATGAAAGGTCATCAATAACTCATAGCAATATATGACACATCCATTCAGGTCATCCAGACTTACTCCATGCTTGGATCTGTTTATCTAACACCAGTTTTAGTTTAGTCTATACTGTGTGTTGATTTCATAGTACATCATGTAGCAATGAGATCTCTTGGCTACACTCCCATGTAAGATGACTAAGTTTGAAGTATAAGACAACCTGAAACAAATTTTCAGAGTATCAGTTGATTGAACTGAATCACACGTATCTACTTCCAATGACATGTGTGATCATTACATAAAGTAACTCAGATGTAAATATATCAGATTGGGTGTGTGCACATGCATCTGTAAAAACACACTCACATTTTATGCATTATATTTGAAACTTATGCTTGTTTCTGTCCTTAAGAAACTGAAAGAGCAAACAGGCAACAGAGAATTCTTTGATAGTAATATCACAAGACACATCTCAAGTACTACAGAGATGAGCATAGTGTAAGAATGAAATTATTTACGAGACAGTTTTTCGCTGTCTTAAAAGAAAGCTAAAAGACACTCTTTGTTCTCAGTCACATATCTGAAACCCAGTCACATATCTGAAACTAAGCAATTACGTTTAATCCATATATAGACAAGACTATAACTTACCTCTACTTAAAAATGGTATAGGCTACAGTTATACATGTTTTAATTATAGCTAATTTGAGACAGTTCTCTGACTATAAACCACTTTTGAAAAACTGATTATGAAAAAAAAAAATAGGAGTTTAAATGGGTTTTGTCCAAGGACTCTTAATAAACTGGTTAGAAAATATTAACCTCCTCTGCTAGTTCCTCTAATCCTGTTGGTAGTACTCACTATATCAAACTGGCCAGGCAGTGCCTGTTATTGACTGCCAAAAGTTCATGGCAATACCTTGGGGCAGAGCTCATTTCTTCCAGTCCCAAGTACCCATATGTTTATTACTTCTTGAGCTAATGGAAACTCCGTGTGGGAAATACATGACACGTGGCACACTGGAGGGAGCTGTGGTGAACACACATTTTAGTCAGTGTTATGTACTTGTAAGGTGCCTAATGCTAGCACTGTCATCGTTACGCACACGTGCAAATTCTCAGTACAGATCAGTATCCAACAGCTATATGGCAAGACAGGATGCATTTTATTGATCCACAGATGTTCTGTTTGGGATGGCTGCAAACACTTAGTCCTTTTGGACAAGTACCCCACCTGGCTCTATATCAGCCCAAATGCTACATAAACTGTTTTGTAGTGTTCTTACATCAACTTGGCATTAAAAAAAAAAAAAAAAAAGTCTCCAGATCAAAATCCTCTGAGCACTTCTCACATCACATGTGCTATTTGAGGCAGAGACTGAAGTCATTTATCTGCACAGTTGTTCTCTCATCTGACAAAACAGCCCAAGCCAAAGGGTCTTTGATAGCAAAGAAAAACTAATTCCATGCACACAATTCTTGGTCTTTTAAACTACTTTAATCAAACTCTCATGGTAAGTCATTTCACATTTTATACATGAAAAAGAACATTTTGTTTTTAAACCAGAACACGACACAAACATTGCTTTTGTCAGGGCAAGAGAACAGCTCTCAGGCAAGCAACAACACAAAGCAATCCTTTCTAAAGGCTGTTGGGCACTACCACATCACAAGAGAAAGTGAGTTTACCTATTTACTGCCAGAAGAGGGAAGAAAAAATGGTGCTTTTTTGCTGGCAAAACTTTCCCTCAACTTAATGGCAAATGTGCCTATCTAGACGTAGTATCACTATACTCTGCAATTAGATTTAGTGTTTTCTTCCTCACTTTTCCATCTTTCCTTTTAAAAGCGTCTTGCCTTTTTCCTTTCTTTCACCACAAAATTGCCTTAAAACAACTGAGTTATCAGGTTATTGTCAAACTTTTTATATATTTCTTTTTTTTTTCCCAAAAAGGACAGATAACTTAAGGTTAAAATAAAATCATGACTTGTAACATGACAACATTGTTCCCTCCCATTGATCAGGTTCTCCTTCGAGGAGTTGTATGGAGACTCCCAGACCTGTGCTCAGCTGAGATGCTGTGAATCCTTGGTCTCTGCTGAAGCAGTCAGTCAGAGTGTCTACTCAGATGTGTCAGTCAGTCTGCCAGTGTAACAGGGCGGCAGAGCTCAAGACCTCTGCACAGTGACACAGGGCTCTGCTGAGTCAGAAGCTAACACTGTTCATGCAGAGACAGAGAAATTACTTCTGACTCATACTTCACATATAGACATTGTTAGCTACGGTAAAAGATGAGAGCTGTGGCTGTCTCTTTGTAGAGGCTGGATTTCCAGCCAGTGGCATCCTTTCCAAAAGGAGAAAATTGTTAAATTATTAGACCACAGTCAGAAGAGTAATCTCTAACTGATTGAAGATAAAAAGCATTGAACATAAGTAAATGGAAACCATCAGAAACTGAGGTGAGTGGCAAAACACGGTGGACATTCCCCACGACAAATACCCAGAAAGCCCAGAGCAGCAAAAATTTGCAACTGAATGGAACCATCAGATTCAAAGCCAAAAGGGGATGGCTAGGATGGCTGAGATGCTGCTAGAACAAGTTTCCATACCTGATGTTTCAAAAGCATAGGGTAAAAAAAAAAAAAAAGGGCATAGCCATTCATCCAACAGGATGCCCACTGGTTCTAAGCATTAAAGCCAGCTCAGAAAACCAGCCTATATTCAAGCTGCCTCTTACCCTGTGAGAGGATGGTCTTCTGGGACCAAGAAGAGATCATTTTCAGAGCTCCAGAGAAGCTCACATTTCAGCTACCAGCATTGCTCCTGGCCTGGGGATAAATGGAGGCCTGAAGTCTACAGTGCTTCCCGCAAGACTGCAACTCTTTGGAGCCAGCTGTAAAAACTGTAAGTTAAAAAAAAAAAAAAAAAAAAAAAGCAAAGAGACTATTGTTTTACAGTTAGCCCTTCTTCCAGTTATTGCATGAGTACACTGAAGTCAGATCAAATCCTAGGAACCTGATTCTGACATCAGCACGTTAAATATATTGTTCTATCTCTGCCAATTTAAAACAAATCACTGCTGATTTATCGTACTATTAGATCAGAGTTAGGCCAATGAACTATTCAATATGACTGCAGAAGTCAGGTGCTCTGACAGTATTGATGGGTCTTATGCACGTACCTGAACACAACACAAACAGAATACTTCAGAGCCTGACTAACACAATCCTGGCATGAGACCAGAATTTAAGCCTTGTTTTTCTCATCCATACATCACCACCACATTTTTCAAGTGCCACTGTCATTAAGTTAAGATACAGAGCAATCTGTCATTTAAAGCCATTACGTAAACATTTTTGGGTCAAAAATATGACCTTTCATATAACTAGGTCTGAAAAGAAGAACACTTTCCCCATATGGCAAAGCAAACTAAGCAGAGGAATGCAACACACTATCAACAAGTAACTCTGCGAGCTTCATCACTAATTAATTCTGATTTCCACTGGTTTTATTCTTCATGGTTGACTGAACCTTCAAACAAATCACAACAATGAACTCATCTTCATATCACCTACAGCCCCACCACAATAACCTAAATTCCCTCATTTCTTCTCGCTGCAGGACTCCTCAGTCCCCTACCACAACATCCTTATGCCCTCTCTACTCTCACTTCTCCTACCCGTATCCTTCAACAACATTGTCTAGCTTGCTGGTGGGACAAGATACATCAAGACCTTTTTAGGGACCAGGGCTACATGAGCATAGTTTGACCGGCCAGGACACACATGTTGGTTGCTCAATCAGTTGGTCAGGAGTCAAACACTTTTCCACAGCCCAGCCCACCATGATGCTGCAGCTGCCCTGTGACAAATTCTGCCCCACTTCTCTTTTGGAAGTAGAAGACAGAGCATAGGGGAGGTTAGATAAATGTGGATCCTTATGCTCTTTCACCATACATATCACAGACCTTTTGCAGAAACTTTGGAGACTTAATCCACTGTTAAATCTTCATGAAACTGCCTCCTGAATCAAAACATTCACAGTGAGGAAAAAGAATGACATGGAAACACACAATGTGACTACATAACATCATTTTACTCTAAGAAATACTGTTGATATCACACAAAAAAAGGTGCAGCTTTAGTAGAAAGTAGAAATTTGCTCACACAATTTCTGGTGTGTAATATCCATAAAACTGCTCAAAACCAGTAAATTATTGCACCATTCAAACTGATTAAGAGAATCTGGGAGTTGCAGAGATTGTTCAGTTAGTATTACTCCCCTCCACTGACTAAATCATCTTGTCCAACAGAATGAGATTTTCTTCAGCTGCTTTTCACTTGTCAAATCTAAAAATAGAAATGATCAGGGACGGGGAATACCTAGGGTCTCTTTGAAGCCTCATGAAGTGTTTAGAAGAAGAAAAATGTACATTCAGCACCCAGATGCAAGATCTTCTGTTAACAATAAAGTTTCAATACTTTCACAAGTCCTGATGTCAATAATTACCCTTCAACTTCAGAAAGGCCGTTCTGTGCTCAGGCTTTTGCTGCTGTCGTGAACAATTGCTTGTTCCCCATTCAGGTTATAGTCACTGCAACTGTTCCCATCCAGTTTGAATTCTCCTCAATATTTTCGATGTCCAGAATTTTTCTCCATTTAATTTATTTAGGCATTTGTAACAGACAAGGGAATGACAACAACTGATAAAGACAACAGCAGAAAGGAACTCTAGCCGAATAAGTTAATTCACAGTCCTGCTTAAAAATCAGGCTGTTCTGATTATCACCTTCCTCTCTTTCAGTTTCAGCATGATTTTTAGCAACCTCCCTTCTAACAAACTGCTAGACTCAGCAAATAATATTTTGAAGCTAAACCTCTCAAAAATGGAAGTAACAATGTTTTAAACATAGCCTACTGCCTCCATCCTCTAGAGAGCTGCTGCTAAAACGTGGATGGTGTGGAAGCAGGAGGAAAAAAGGAACAACCAGTTATTTTTCATGTGTAAATCAGTAAGATTCCATAGAAGCACTGAGTATAATGAGAAAATAAGCATTCCAAAGATGTACAGCATTTGTTCTTGTTCATGGTACTTCATGATAGTGATGGTTTGGAAATACCCACCAGTTCTTTACATCCCAGCAGGCACTGAGGCTGTTAGTCAACATGCCAGGATGCTTTATTACTACTGGGAGCTTGGGCCAGTCCATCTGTACCATTCCTTGAAGATGGAGCGTTGTCCTCTGGTAATTAATACATTTCCACCTCTGTCTAATTAAAGAGATCCAGTGCATTCATTCTCATTAAAAAAGAAATGTGGAGCTTTGCAGTTTCTCCAGTTTGGGGCTGTAAAAGAACTTCAAACATCAGAATAATTTTCTAAAAGTAATGAGTTCCCTCATTCTAGTGGGTGCTACAGCCCTGGTAATAAAGCATCTTTGCTAAAAAATGCAGTCTGCAGACTGCTTCATTCTGGTGGCATGAGAGAGAGATTCAGACTGGGAGCTCTCTGCAGGGAATTTGTGACAGTCTTTCATCAGCTGCATATTCTTGACTTATAAAAACAAAAACAAAGGCATATTGTGAAGATCATGGAGCCTCATTGCTGGGCTACAGTGTTTTAGCTGAAGATTTCAGACCCACATACAACAGCATGCTTGAGAAAAGGGTGCTGTATAAACTTAAAATCAAGTGTGAGATTTCTGTCTCTGTTACTGTCTGTACAAATCAACGAAATCTCAATTATTCTCCCTCGAGGCATCTTGAGGATTTTGCTTTTCTCCTAACAGACCCACTCTACCCCTTTGAAGTGGCAAGCAGAGACAGTGGCTTGCCTCTCTGGGGTGATATGCATAATGAATCTGTTCGCCTCCTTTCTTGGCGGGTCTGCAGGATACTTGCACCAGATTCTCATCCAGATCATACCAGCATAAATCTTGGATAATTTAGACAGGAATCATTATCTTCTTTTAGTTTAGAAGAATAAGTGGCCAACAGGCTCCAACAGGAGACTGGCCTAAGCAAAGTCTGTAAGACTGTATTGAAAATACACCTGAGAGAAACATCTTCAGAAGGCAATCCCAGGCTACTGAGCTCCTAACTTACGTGAACTTGCTAGGCTCTCCAAATTAGTCAGAACTGGGGAAGAGACAGAAGCCTGGGCTACGGCTCACCTTCCCTTTACTTTGCACCCTCTGACACTGCTTGGGCCTCCTGGGGGGAGTTTTTCTGCTCCTTTGAGTGTGGGAACCACAGGCATTTCTGGCACTTGCATGCAGCACTTTGAATATACTCTCCCCTCTACTCACACCCACATTAAGCATAAAAGACAGTGTTTTCTATCAACACTTATCAAAGTGCCAGTACTCTGAGAAGAAAAACTAAGGGGGGAAGGGGAATTCAGATGAAGAAAATGAAACCACTGCTGTCAGCCCATTGAAAACTCTCCTAAAAGCTTTTTTTCTTCCATATTCCCTACCAGACTGCCAAACAAACAGTAATTAAAATATATATTATGCTCAAAGCCACAGATTATTCTTCCCGCTGGATTTCTTGAGTGGTTCTCCTGTCTTCTTGCATCAGTGTTTCAAACTGTGAGCTCTCTGAGACATGACTTTCATTATCTCTGGGTCATTAGCAGCTCATAACTCAATGTCAGATAATACTGATAAAGAGAGACAAAGGGCAGACCCTTTTCAAATTGTGGAGCCAAATGTATTGCACTGCATTGTGTAAAGTCAAAATTGTATGCATTAGTTACCAAGCAGTGACAACGCTGGACACTTGGCTGATTAAGAAAAGTAGATGGCATGGCACATTGCTTTCAGCAGTGGGATTCACAGAGCTGCTCAAAGGCACTCATTGAAGGCCAGGTTCAGTTAAAGATGAGTCTGTATGGATCTTGGTCACCAGAACAGAATCCGAGACTCAGAATGGTTCAATTAGGGAAGAGCTGTAGCTTCAGAAAAAGCATCTGAAAATACACCTGAAAACCCCAAATCTTGCACTCCACAGTGACCAACAGGAACCATGAGCCACCGCAATGTGTCCGGACTTAACGCTCAACTTTAGGGCTTCCACACCAAATGTGGACGGTGCCTCTAGCTACCCAGCACTTGAATTGTAGTCTGTGGGATCTACTGAAGTTACCTAGGAAAAGTGGGTCTAGGTTTAATTCTTTAGTAACCTCAGTATTTTATAGTGAAAATATATATATTTTTTTTTTTTTTTTTTTTTTAAGAAAAATGTCCTAGTGACTACACATTCACCTGATAAGCACAAGACCAGGCTACATTCTCACCTCAATCTCAAGTTCACCCATTTCTTCCTCTCTTCCTGCCATCACATTGGTCACCAAGATCTGTTCTCCCCCATCAACATATATGCAATAAAACCAGCAAAAGCTTCATGCCGAACAGAATGTAAGACTTCGTAACCTAACAGGCAGGCTCTCATGACTATTTCTTTTTCAATCTAAGATCTGTTGGAGCAAAAATTTATGAGCAGTCCTTGGAACACGGACCAACCCTGGGGTGCACCACACCAGCTGAACACACTGACCCCAGGCAGCCTGAGTCATCTTCCTTCTTGCCTTTTATTCTAGACATATGAATCCAACATTATTTGCAACACCATAGCACCACTTCGGTAGGAATGGTTGGAAGACCCATCTCATACAACCTTATTTTCAAGAGCATGATTCAAGGTACTCCCCAGTTCAGTAGTAAATGTGGTTTTGAATGCCCTGACATGGATGAGAGTGATTGTACCCAGCTTTCCTACTCCTCAGTCGTAACACCTAACTCGTAGCCTAATATGTAAAGGCACTGAGATTGGGTTTTCTTTTTTTTTTTTTTTTAATGAAGCAAAGACTGCTGATGGTGAGAAGGCTCTTGTCTCATGTTGGCTGTGCATGGAGGATGCCTCTTCAATCACATACCTCAGGTATGCATTTGAAATACTCTGATATCTGGGAACATGGTGCAGCACGAAGGCTATGTGGTTCTGTCAGCATCTAGAGGCTTTCCAGGACCAAAAAGGAGATGGCCAGATGAGGAACCTGCTGAGAGTGCAAGTTTGAGGAATCACGGATTTTTTTTCACCTAAAACCTACCGATGTGGCAACAACCTTATTACAGATACGGTACCATGCGGTTTTCTTTGCATTCACTACAGATATTGTCCTCTTCCAGGACACCAGCAATTACCAACAAACATCACTCAGTCAGCTGACACAGGGCTTCTATGCTTACCCTTCACCATGACTGCACTTTCAGCTTGTTAGAAGCAACCAAGCAACTGACATCAAGGTGTGAAGGAAGGCCCTCTAGGAGAGCTAGTCTCCTAAGAAGCTCAGCTATGAGGCTGCCCTGAGAACTGAACATGTTTTTTTGGCTGAAAGATCTTAAAATGAAATAACTTTTACCTCATGACTTTCAGAACCTTGTTTTTTTCAGCAGAAAAATGGATATTTTTTTTTTAATTATCATGTCATAATTTTACTTTGCAACTTTTTATTTCTTTTCTTTTCCTGCAAACAGTTATTGTGCTTTAGAGCCTTCTCAGTTAAAAGGACTAAAAAGTAACTTTCGGTTGTGATCCTAGACAGACACTGCTGAGACTTGTTTAATTGGTCTGTATTTTGTTGCTAAATATATATATTTTTTAAATGAATGTCATGTCTTTGCAAGGATGCTAGGGGAAAGAATGAAAATACAGTATTATACAACCTGCTGATATTCTTTGTTACTGTGCTGTAACATGTCACTGCACTAAAGTTCCCCTCTCCCACTGCATACACATTTGGACACATTATGAGGTCAGATTGGTTTGAAAACTGGAGAAACTCCTGTTTCTGTAATTATCCTACATTTATATCAATTTATTGAGATCTTTATCTGATAAATTTCCAAGTGAAAGATGGGAGAGTGAAGCAAAGGAAAAATGAAAATAAATGTGGTTCTTCTTAATTCAAAGGAGTGACACTTGCATCTGTCAGAGTTTAACTTATCCTAAAGTGAAGGGGAAACTGGATAAAAGGAGAAAAGAACCAAATGAGAGTGAAATACACGTATTTAAAGGGAAGCTGATGATCAATTTTAGAAATGGGGGAATAGGTTTGCCACTTTCAACATGTAAAAATATATAGTCATCTCAATTTAAGCATAACTCATACCTCTGAGGCATGCAAGTGGGTGGCAATTCTACCAGTACTTGGTGAAATGCTAACAACGCAGATTTGAGCCCTTGTTTTCAGAAAAGCAAGGAAAATGTATTGTTTCTCTGATGGACTTCTGTGACAAAGTGGAGGTGCTGTTCATCCACAAAGTACCACAGGTTCCAGATACTATGAAGCACACGGAGTGTGCTTCACACGGAGTGCCAAAGGCTGAGAAGGAGACTCGGAAACTCCACACAGAGTTTCACAGGGTCAGAGAGGCTTTCTGTGCATAGGTTGGCATGAACGTGGCATTGGTTGTCAGGCCTCTGTAATCCAGATGGCAGCTAGGGGATCTGAAACAACGGTGTGTCCATTCAGAAAAGGCACTTTGTATATCCTAGAAACCAACAATTTAAAAAGACAGTTTGAAATCATAGACCTCCTTTTTCATGATAAGGGTCTGCTGCCATCTCCAGCTCAGTTGTCACCATTGCTGAGAGTCTTATGGCTTCAGTCTGGTGGAGTAAACATCATGAACTTGACATCCCAAATGGCTCCACCTGCACTGCTGCACCGAGTGACCTGAAGGTAGGTCCGAGGCTGAGGCAGCCAGGAGACCCCAAGACTGACCAGGAGCAACATCTATCCTGCCAGGCTGCAGAAATCCCAGTGTTACCCCCTGGGAGGCACTTAATCTCTGGCCAGAGAGTGTCAAGATAGGTCCCTCCCTAAGGAAATACAGCAGCTGCAATCCCTATCCTTTCTATAACTCCCTCTATGACCCAAATTGCCAGTTAAGAGATTGTGTAACCACACCCTTCCTCCAACAAACCTTCCTTGTGACCATAAGCAGGCTATGAGGGGTAGGTGGATAAAGTAATGCACATATCAGTACTATTTGTAAACACATCTGTCCCAGATATTTGAGAAATGTGCACAAAGGAGAGGATTGATTATCTGTCCATCGCACAAGCAACACTATCAGGAATAAAAACAGGGCTCAACAGCCTTGCTCTGAAGATTTTCGCAGCTGAGTGGTCAGACTGTGTTTTGTGATTATGGACAATGGGGAGAAGTCCTTTCTTCTTTTCATTTGTACCATCCGCAGTGGTGAGAATACAAGACAGTCATGAATGACAGGGGCTGTAAAGCAGGGCTGCCATGGGATAGTGTGAAAACAGACTTGAAGATGGACAGTTAATCCTTATAACAATGTTTTAAGTTGGACAAAACAGAGCTTGGGATTACAGCACGGAAAGCAAAGGCACATTCAGGAAGGTCACCATTTCATTTAACTAATTTGAGGTCAGGGCAAGGTAGGGCAGCTGGAAAAGAGAAATGGAAAATGTTCTTTAAATGGCTTTATTAATCATGACAGGTTCTAGTGCTGAGAGTGGGAAGAGAAAAACATTATTCTTTTGATCAGCATTTTAGAACAGTTCCATCTTCAGATGAACAAAGTAAATGAATAGTACTTCAAGCAACGGATAATGAAGAAGATTTCTGGGACATTCATAGCTTCCTCCTTCATGTTTTTTCTACATCCATAACAGAAATAGTAAGGAGCACTGAAATCTGTACTCAGAAATGTAGTAGTCAATTAAACATGCCAAGGACTGGTCTCTGTCCCTGAGGGCAGCAGACCAAAAGCAGCCCACATCTATATTGCTAACTTCAATTACTCTCCAAAATAGGATGGCCACCACCAAAATGGCCATTTGGAGTTTTTCCTCCCCTGTGCTAACTCTGGACCCACCAGCCAGGAGCAGAAGGTGAATGCTGACCTAAGCCAAACCCATGCTAAAGACTCTGCTAACAGCTTAACACTATGGGAAATCCCTTTCCTATAACCAAGGGAGCTGGAAATATGGAGCTACCATTCAGCAGTTATCAGTAGGCAGGATCCCACAGGACCTCATTTCCAAGACCTTACAGAGAAATTTCATTGAACTCAATCATTTCCCCTTCGCCTATTGTTAAGGTGCAGGAGCTGGAAATTTTCCACCCTGATCATTTTATACCAGGGGAAATTTCCAGCAGAAGGTCCTACCAAAGTTCCTTGACTGATGATGTAAATGGCTCTTCTGGATCTGCAGTTAGAGTGAAGACTAGTCAGTCTTCTGAGAGAACAGAAGTGACAGATCTTTGCCCTGCTTCTGCTCGAAGTGTCATCTGGAAGAAATGGGGATGGGGCTCAACCAGTGGGTCTGCAAGTGTAAGAGTCACTAGCTTTAAAAAAATTCCCTTTAAAAGGAGACAAAAAGGTGCCAGCTGTCACCACGCCCCAGCGGTGGCATTAGCAGTGCTCTGGACCCATTTTCAGGGGAAGGTTCGTGTCCCAGCCCATGGAGCAGGGGCCATCCTCCAACAAAGCCTGTTTATTCATCTGTTAAGAGTTTGGCCCTCCACATTTAATCAAACAATGTCCCTACCGAAGGAGACAGGAGCTTTGTCTGAGAGGAGTCTGCAGGATTTTGGCCTTTCATTTTAATGGTTAAACATCTCTAAGCCTCGACCTTCAGCAGGCTGGGGAGATCCATGCAGATGGGAGACTGCTCCTTCTTTTCTTGTGGTAAAATTAAAAAGAAAAAGAAGCTCATACATCATAAAACGTGACAATTCCCAGAGTAGTTCTTTTGGGGCTCCTTCTACCAAAGAGTTGTAGTGCTGCCAGGCAAAAGGAGAAATGGTCTTAATCACCCAAACCCTAGGCAAACACTATATCTTTTTTGTGAATCAAGTTTAAACAGAAGTTATGCAGGAAGGACCAAGTCAAAAACCACTTTTTCCAGATGTCAGAAAGATTGAAACACACATGAGGGAAAAAAGCAGTGTTACAAACTTTTAGCTTGATATATCTGGTAGGTGAAAGAAGTAATGCTGTAAAGAAAATGTTTGTCTAGTGCTGCTGAGTCTGCTCTAGACTGTAATACTGGTCAAACAGCACTTTCACCAAATGGGGCAGAAAGTACAGGGAGGGGGAGAAAAAGAAAAATCTAAATGTGAACACAAAGTTCTATTTACTGAGATAAAGATTGAAGAAATAGATATGGATATAGAAAATGCTCTTGAAATATGTTCCTTGTTATAAATAAACCATGTTGCCAGCACTTAAATAAAAAAAATTAAATAAAATCCCTGTTGAGAGTCACAGGGGAGCAATACCATCGCTGGAATATCTGCTGATGCAGCTGAACTATGCTTAAGACATCTGCTGAGATGAAACTACTTTGTGGCTGGAGGTATTAGGAAAAAAAGAGTTACTTCAACAAAAAAATAGCCAGTGTGTGAAAACAAAACCACACCAAAACGTAACAGAACGTGCACTTCTACAACTGTGGCACCGCCATACAGTAGTTATTCCATCAATCTGTCTGCCTAGGAAGTGAAGCAAAACATTGTAAAATGGGCTGATAAATGAAGAAACCTCCCCCACAGCACTGCTTTCTGAAGAAGTCTCAGATCCTGAACAGAGTCGCAAGCTATTAAGGAAAAGCAAGGATCAAAAATAAATGAGATTTAGAGAAAATTTATTCAAAAGGAATGCCTCTTTCACTTTGCCACTGAAACACTGAGTTCAGACCCCTCAAGGTCCTTCTGCTGCTCCCCACTGGGTTCGTTAGCACCCAAATCAGCAGCAGGATCCCAGCTCCCAGCAAGCGCCCCAGGTCAGAGCCATGCCACCAGCACCAGGCAGAGAAGCACAGCGTGCAGGCAGCAGGCAGCTCTGTATTATTGATACTGACATACGTCACTTAACCAAGGGTGTGTTTTAAAAACAATTTCCTTAAGTTAGAGCAGCTCTTACTTTGGTCTGTGAGCAGTTTTAGCGCTGGCTTCACTGCAGCTGATTCTTTAATGGTTACACCAGACAAACTGCTTGACCAGAATGGACAGAAGCAACTCTTTTTTAATTGCACTGGTTTAAAAGCCAGCTTTAAAAAAATACAAGAAGTTTCTGCACACAAACCGTACCTTGCCTTTTGAAGGTTGCAGCCTTTCATTTACTTGTTACAATGAGTACAATTCTCTGCACTTCTTCTGTAAGGAAAGCAGGAATTTGGGTTATTTTTCACTTTAGTTTTAGCATGAACTCTTTGAAAACACTAGATAATGATTATTAACCATAGGTCAGGGCTTCAGATGACAAGGGACAGACTGGCAGATCTGATGCACACATACACTGAAGACGTAATTCAGGCATACTGAGGAATAGATATCCCTTCCTACATTCAAACTCTCACTTGAAATAGCAAAGGATTTCTGTAAATCCCCCTTCTCCCCCCATTCTCTTCTCTCTGGCTTCTTCTCTGCCTATCTAGAATTATCACAACTATCATATACAGCTGTTGTCTCAGGTGTCACTCAACAAGCATCTTCATCCCTGCCTTGTTCTCCCCTGAAACTCCCCCCACCAGCATAAAAAAAAATATTTTCCAGCCACCATACTTAGTTCTCATATTGCCCTTTTCTGACAGCCTAATAATATCTTTTGCCTCAATTCTTGGGTTGTCATGGGTTTAAAATAAAAATCAGCTCCAGGATTATCTTCCAAGTCTGTGCTACACCTATGTACTTGAAAGATTTGGTATAATACTGAATCAGGAGCTGTACATTTTTATTCATGAACAATTTAGCATCCAAATTCTATCTATCAAGCCCCTTACTCATGTGTGTTTTTTGTATGCCTCGGACAGACCCCACACATCTTCCTGGGGTTGTGGGTCAATCTTAATCTCTCTTCTTGATGCTGTTCTGCCATGCTTAAATGGCCAAATGCTTGGTGAAGTGGGGTACAGAAACCAGCTGTCCCATGTATTGGGGGACATGGATGTGTTTTAGTGCCAATGGCTCTGTGTAGAGAAGACTGGTGCCAGCAGGAGTTGCTCTGTGTCCCCCTTGTGTCACCTAGTGTTGAGGGCACAGCCTGGAAAGGTCAAGATCCTTGTTGAAGCTTCTCAGTAGAACAGAACTGCCATGTCCATTGGACCATTGGATAAGAGAGGCACATTTCCCCTGATTTCTGGTCTGTTTTTCACATCTAGTCCTTTTTCGCCTTTGATTTGCTCATTAGTATCGGAAAGGGGAAAATGTAATTTCTTCTGGTATGAGATATTCACTCATTCCAAACCACATTCAGGTTTTTACTTCATCTAGGAAAACTGGGAGAAAATGCCAGGTGAGGCTAAGCCAGTTCTATTGCCTGGTTTTATTCTTCTAGCAAATTCTTCTGCTCTTGGTGGCCAATCAAAAACCCAGTCTCTCCAACAGCCCTAAACTGGTACATTTTTACCTGTACAGAAGGGTCAGGACCTGGTGCCCCAGATGTGTGATGCACGGCACAGCCACAAAAGGGTCATGAGCTCCCAGAAGAAGGATCCTCCAGATAATTCACCAGCTATTGACAGCTTTTTCCCTGATGATGCAATGTGAAACTTTAAATCACTGCTGCTAGAGCATTTTAGTGAATTAACATCTCAGAAAATGCTTAAAGTCCCTTGTTCATACAGAAAGCAGTTGTAGACTCTCTGATTTACCTCTGGTCCCTCATGTAAAAACTCGGTAACAGAGGTACTCTTCATTAATACATACCTGACAGACAAGAAAGGTAATGACAGTCTTGTCACAACAAGTCTTGTTGTGGCTGTTGCTTTTGCTCACTCCTGTTGCTTTCTGGCCCTATTTACTGGGAAACCTGATTCATCTGCTACTTTTGAAGTACAGAGTAATACAGAGTTGGGGGATTTCCTGCTGGAAGAGCTATTTACAATGTACTTGCAATCAACTCTGTTTGTATAGGTTTTTTTATACATATATATGTGTGTACACACTCTCTCCTGAATCTAAAGTGGTGCTTTTATGGTAGCTATTGCAAAATAAAATAGTAAGGACAAAAATAAAACTTCTATGTGGGCACTTAGAAGTATCTACATAAGCAAAATAAGTTGAGAAAGCACAGACTGTTTTTATCATCTGATGATGAATATGAACTTCAAAAACATAAAGGCAGCTAGAAAAAATATACCAAAAAAATCAGCTTTCTGAGATTGGAAGAAATGTTAAATGTTAGCCATCCTAAAACTATTGAAAGAAAATATAAAAGAGACATTTGGTATTAAGCATACCTTTTTGGTCACAAGTGGAAAATAGGTGATAACATGATGCAGATGGTCTGTATCATGCTTTGATAAGCACTTAATAAAAATGTTTCAAGCTCTCCCACCACCTAATAAGTGATACACAGATGGTCTTAGCTTAGTGGCCATTTCAATGGGGCAAATTCAGTGGGTTTCAATGTTAAGAGTATCTGTATAAGCTGCTCGCACTCATTTCAGTTCCTTATGTAGCCCTTTCCAGCATCAAGTACCTGCTAATTTAAAGGGCAATACAGAACATAGAAAGTTTTGCAAACCAGTCAAGAAGATTGTACTTACAACATTTGCAGGAGTGCACTCGGATCGAGTAGCTTATGACCTAAGATGACCGCTCCAAAACAAATTCCTTCACAACAGACAACTGATGTCTGACATCACACCTTATAAAAACAGCTTTTATCCTTTCTGAAAATCACTGTAGTTAATCTTCAATAGCTGCTTAGAAGCATTCATGCAGGGAATATGTACTGTGTTCAGTGTGAGTAGGGCACATGCTAATCTATCATTTTAGGGAGCATCCTATCCCAACGGCATATTCTTCTCTCCCCAATGGGGTGAGAAGGGTCTTTGCACAACTCAGTGTTGGAAACTGGAAAATAAAAAACAACATCAACCATACAAATGATGCAGAGACAGATATGGCAATTTCCATTTATGTATATAAATTATATATGTATTTATTTTATTATATTACATATATGTAATTTATATATATATATGAAGGCTTGCCAGTGTGGTGCCCATCTACAAGAAGGGCCAGAACAATGATCCAGGGAACTACAGGCCTGTCAGCCTGACCCCAGTGACAGGGAAGATTATGGAGTGGTTCATATTGTGTGTGGTCACTCAGCGCATTGATGACAACCAGAGGATCAGCCCCAGCCAGCAAGGGTTCATGAAGGGCAGGTCCTGCTTAACAAACGTGATCTCCTTTTATAACCAATTGACCCACATAGTGGATGAGGGTAAGGCTGTGGATGTTGTCTACCTGGACTTCTGTAAGGCCTTTGACCCTGTCTCCCACAGCATTCTGCTGGAGAAGTTGGCATCTCATGGCTTGGACAGATGTACTCTTCACTGGGTTAAAAACTGGCTGAGTGGCCAAGCCCAAAAAGTTGTGGTGAACAGAGATAAATCCAGTTGGCAATCACTAGTGGTGTTCCCCAGGGCTTGGTTTTGGGGACAGTTCTGTTTAATAACTTTATTGATGATCTGGACAAGGGGATCAAGTGCACCCTCAGGAAGTTTGCAGGTGACACCAAACTGAGCAGGGGTGTCAATCTGCTCAAGGGTAGGAAGGCTCTACAGAGAGACCTGGATGGATTGGATTGATGGGCCGAGGTCAATGGGATGAGATTCAACAAGGCCAAGCACCGGGTCCTGCATTTGGGTAACAACACCACCAGGCAACACTACAGCCTTGGGGAGGAGTGGCTGGAAAGCTGCCTGGTGGAAAAGGACCTGGGGGTGCTGGTGGACAGCCAGATGAACATGAGCCAGCAGTGTGCCCAGGTGGCCAAGAAGGCCAATGGCATCCTGGCCTGGATCAGGAATAGTGTGGCCAGCAGGACTAGAGAAGTGATCGTGCCCCTGTACTCAGCACTGGTGAGGCCACAGCTTGAGTATTGTGTTCAGTGT
>JANIJG010015074.1:25494-39932 GCA_024611175.1 Megaceryle torquata | reverse complement strand
CTGTCCTGTCACTACAAACCCCTGTGAACAGCCCCTCCCCTGCTTTCTTACAGGCCCCTCACAGGTACTGGAAGGTCGCTAGAAGGTCCCCCAGAGCTGCCTCTTCTGCAGGCTGAACAACCCCAACTCTCTCAGCCTGTCCTCACAGCAGAGGGGCTCCAGCCCTCTAATCTTTTTTGTGACCCTCCTCTGGACCAGCTCCAACAGGTTCATAACAGCCTTTCTGACAGATGAATCTCATCCTTGGAGGTTCACATTTCCAGTACAGCATTACTCAGCCTTTCCCCTTAGCTCTGCTGGAGAGTGCCTTGCTTGGACCTTCTGAACATGCTCTTGTTTTCCTACAATAAATAATCTGTGCTTATTCAGTTCCACTCAGCTTCACAATCCCCCTCTGCCCTCTTCTGTTCTGCTTCTGTTCCTTCCAACTCACCCGTTATTGCTTCAGCAGCTGAAGTCCACCTCTATCTTCCACTGACACCTAAGAGGCAGCCAAGGGAGCTGAAAACTGCACCAAACCCCTCCTCAGCACCTGTGTTCCCAGGTAATGGACATGCTGAAAGTTGTTGAGATTATTCAACATATTGTTTAGACTCATGGCAATTGGTCCTGCATCAGAAGCCTCCCAGAGCTGCAGTAAGACACAAAAGAGGTTCAAGTTCATGGTTCAGAGCAGGGAAATGACTAACCTGGGTAAGGAAAACCAACATTTCTTGTGTTATTACTGTAGAGTAAGCTTGATGGGGAGAAAATGAACCTTACTTTTCAAAGAGAAGGAGGCAGAAAAAACATTTGCAAAGGTGGCTCATGCTGGAAGAGGAAGATGACATTTAGAGCTCACAAAACCAGCATGAAATATTTGGACATAAGTCACCCTATATGATATGGATGTAAGTATCCTCAACAGTCCAAAGAGAGGTGGTGGTGCAATTGCTGCAATTGCTTACAACCAGCATTTCCACAACAAAGCTGCTCCAGACAAAAGCCCATACATGGTCCTTGCAAAGTCCTTCATATTTTTTCTTACTGGCTTTCTACCTCTGGAGCCAGTCAGGCAGAAGAGAAGTCACTGAAGGGCCTCAAGTCAGCTTAAGCAGTGGGACTAACCAGGTACTCATCCCCAGGGCTGGTGTATGGGGCCCAGGTTTTGGAGCTGTGCAGAGGCCACGCATGAGTAGGGGCAGATGGGTGGTGGCACCACCCCTGGGACACCATAAGAGATGCTGGCAGAAGCTGCTGACCTGAATGCTCACAACAAACTGTGGTGCACCTGGCCCAGCATTACAAACAAAGCAGAAAATTGGGACTCTTTGTCTGTGGCTGAGTGTTTTGTTCAGCTTGTGAACTTCACATTTTCTAGCTTTTCTTCATGACCACACCAGCTACAACTGCATTTCCTTTTTAAGTTGTTAACCAAAGCTGGACACTTGTCTTCTAAAACTGGAATTTGAATTACCCCTTGTGCCTGGCTAGTCTCTCCTTTCTCCTTATCCCCCTCCCCCCCTACAACACCCCCAACACTCAAATTTAGGAAGATTTATGCTCAAGCTGCTGGGGCTGGCAGCAGTACATTAGGAGCAGAAGGTGGTATTCGAGTAAAGGCCAATGCAGTGCAGCATTGCAGAGCTGAATGCAAGAGCAAAGAGAAAGAAATCACGTACCATAAGGTACTTTGCACCAGAGTACTACCAGGTACTTTTCTCTGGCTGCAAATTTTTCATCAAAGCAAATTTTCTTTTCAAATTGTTCTTCTGTTTTTGGCCAAAGACAAATTTTCCATGAGAGGTGTCTGCTTTTGCATTTTGCCTTAAAATAAATGAAGGCTACACAAAAGATATTCCCATCAGCACATATTCCAATTTTCAGCCAAACTGTGTTTGACAGAAATCTGTCATTTCTCAGGGGAGAAAAGAACCTTTCTTCATCCAGTCCTATTTTATAAGCCTACAGTATACAATGCCTATTGTTTTCTGTGTTGTTAAACCTCTTACCAGGGTTCAGTATTGCAGCTGGCTGTCGTGGTTGTGTTTGTATATTGAATATCTGTGGGGTAGATTACTTCATTGCTTATGTGTATCAATTCCTCACTTGGAAAGGGGACATACCACATCTTGTCTGTTCAGCTGATAAGCATAGCGACTACTGTCTCTTACTGTGCTTGGGTACAGCGCCTCTTAAAATAAGGCTCCAGTTTCAGTGGGCACTAATGTTGTGCTAATGTCATGCAAACAATACAAAATAATAATCTTATTAAACGAGTATCTTCGGATCAGCAGGCAAAGGAACAAATGTTTAGGGTTCTTTTGCCAGAAACAGGCCTCATGAAGCAAATCTCCCTGGTTCTCTGACAGTGGCTGATGTCTATAAATCTTTGTATGTCCATGCTTTTTGCTGAGCACACAGTGAGGACAGGGGTATCATGTGGGATTATTTGTGCACTAGTGATTAAAATCACACTGATAGGAGGAAAGCTCAGCACTCATCCCTTCCCAGTCTTCCAATAGTTCCTCAGATTATTCTCAGTCTTTTTTTTTCCCCTTTCTCAAAATGATTTTACTTTTTCACTGCCAGTAGAAATTCCCATTATACAGCAGTGCCATTGCATGGTAGCTGCTCTAAGCATGTTTGCTATTGGCAGATCTGAGCTCAGGTTCACCATGGGGAGAAAATATATTTGCAGGACTGTTGTCTCTGAGTCCTCTTCCCAGAACAAACCAGTTTAAATTTGCTTTCTGCAAGAAAAGGTGACAAAAGAGGTCCAGAGGAGCTCCAGCAGTGCTTGCGTGTTCTGTCCCCAGCACAGCTAGTGCGAATGCTGCTTGGGTTCAGGGCAGTTGGAGGTTTCTGCCCAGCTGGACCTTCATACAATCACCAAATCCTGAACTGACAACACTACCACTGTGTATGGCACTAACAGTGTCTCCAGTCACTTGTGCCGTGCTGGGCAAGTCTGTCACACAACATTATTGGCAGAGAAATATAATGCAACACAGCTTCACCAGCATTGGAAAAGAGGAAAAGCTCCAGGAGCAAAGATGAGAACCCAAGTGAAGGTGATGCAGTCTGCTTGCTTTATTCTTGTCTCTACTTTCAGGTCTTGAAATATCTCTTCTGCTGCCTTCTCCTCGAACCTGAACCCTCAGACAATAAGTAATGCAGACCAAGTTCTGGAGGTGTGCAGAAACAGTGTGATTTAGGACTCAGCTCTAAACAGACTCTGCAGTAGCTTGGTGCAAACAAGCACACAGATAGAATGGGGTGTTACAGGCATACAAAGCTCACTGCCTTCCCCATGTGTCTCATGTCTACGTATCTGTAGCAATTGGCTTTGGTTGCACCTCTGAACTTTGCCTGAAGCACGTAACACTCATGAATCTGCAAAATTGGACTGGAAGTCTCCAGAGAAGAGGATTACCCAGGAGAATTTTAGTATTTCCTGCTTCCAATTGGGCTGGAACCAACACAAAAACAGCTATAACAGTATTTGGCTCTTGCATGCCAGATCCCAGCCAAAAGGCAGGAAATTTAGAGGTATGTAAAGATGAAAAAAAAAAAGTGATTGGAGATTGGGGTGAGGAACAGAGCTGAGCTTTTGAGAAACTAAAGGGGAAAAAAAAATCCGCTTGGGTCAGTTCATAATTGTTTCTGAAGCATTTTGCTAACCTGCAGGGCTAGGTCCTCCCCTCTGCATGACACCTGGACTTTCTTACAAAAGAGGAATCCCTAAAGGCTAGATCTGGGGGCTTTGGCACCGTTTTATACCTCCCCAAAACAGAGTAAAACTGCCAAGTCGGACTGGGATCCAGCCCAGAATTTGTATTAATTAAATTATTTACTTTGCTGGTAATTACAGGCTTCCTTGTTTTTTCACAGATCCAGGCACAAATGTAGCATTTCAGTCAGAAACCACCTATCAAGATGAACAGTGGGAACTTGCTTTGTGTGTGTGTCTGGAAATGAAGTGTTTAGATGTGTTTAGATGTAGCATTGCAGAATTTTCCTGCTTGTGACCTCTGTCACCAGCACAACAAACAGCACTTTGTCAGGGGGAGGGCTACATTTGTACATCTATGTGGCATGAACTCAGCCTCTCAGACTGCTGGCTGCATTGTATAGCTGCATGCAAAACAGAAACCCAACCCTTTTAATAGCAAGCAAGGACTCCAATAGCAATCACAAGGCATCCCAAGCAGTTCGCGTCTAGTTACAGTTATGTGGTCATGCAGATTGTATGAAGAGCCCTGTGGTGGTGGAGGTGCCTAGCAAGGTGCTACACCAGCCTCTCTGTACCTTGAAGCAGTTCAGTCCACTTGGTACCATTGTCTGCATTGCAGCAGAGACCCTACTCAAGGACTGCTGCTCTACAAGTCAGAATTGCCACTGGCTTCTTCCCTCGCCTCTAATACACTCAAAATTTATGTTCTTAGAGACAAACCTACATATATTCTCTATTTTTGCCTTTACTCAAGCTGGGTAATCCGGTGTAGACTGGCTACATAAAGCTCTCATGTGCCATAACCTGTCATATTAAATACTCAGAGCTATTAATGACAGTTCACACTTGAGGATGAAGGGGCTTCTTGTTGCTTTTAAGGTATACATGACCGCAAAGAGTCTAAGTGCAGCTCTTCCCATGAGGTTATGTCAAACAACCAGGAGCTGAGGCTCGTGGGGAATTCGCTTCTCCATATGGGAGATAGGGTGGGCAAGGTGGACTGCTCTGGCCAACATCACTGGTAACCCCAGGCACCTGCTGCATGATCAGCCTTGGGCCAGTCCACAGCATGGTGGTGCAACCTCTGTGAAGCAACTGCTCCTGGGTCTTCCCACAGCCCTCTGACAAATGGGATGACCAATAGCTCTCTACTGTTTGGGTATTTAAGTATGAAGCTCAGAAATATGGCCATCCAACTCTGGTGAGGCAGACTGCATATATCTTGATAACTGGGGATGATAATCAACTCTTGAAGAGAGGAAATAGTCTAATTAGGTTCTCACTGGTCATAAATTTGGAATAGTCATAGAAAATTAAAAAACATGAGTATATCCAACTAGATTTCATAACCCTGGAAGATAACTGCCTAAATCATTGGGTATTGGTCCTCTAATTAGATATTTACCTGAATCCATACCACTGGGGGGGAAAAAAAAACAACTTGGTCTTAAGTAATAGCTTGCTTTAGTTTTACAGCAGAGTCACAAGAAGAAAATTCTTTTACAACCTACTTCAGTCCCAGTTTTCCCAACAAAGAAGGGCCAAGCCCTATGAGTCTTTGAATACCAGGGTTCAAATTAAAAACAAGCTTGCCGATTAAAACAAAACAAAACAAAACAAAACACAAAAACCTTGGGTTTAGACTTTCAAATAAAAGCATGAATACCCTTGGTGTAACCTTCCTGTAGCTTCTTACTCACAATGCGCTTACATTGTCACCCAACTGCTTGAACAGAAAAACTTTCCCCATGGCAGTGACCTTCTCTGTTTTCTGTGGTCTTGTGCCCTGGATTCACATTTCAGGAGAACACGATATAACTCATACTGCATATGCTACCAGACCACCCCATTTATAGTTTTACTACATTTCTGTTGAAGAAAATGGGCAATGGCTTTGCCTTCAGCTGTCTCTTTTTATTGGCATCTTAACTTTGACATCTTTCACCACTTGGGGCTTAAAAAGCTTCGTATAATTGAGAAAGGGCAAGTCCAGCTCTTTTTTTCCATGAGCCTGTGCCATGCAGGTCCCACTTGGTTATCAATGACAGTGTTATGAAAGTTCAGCAAGGCTAAACACTGGTTAACTACTTACAGTCTTTTTTGGCTCAGCAAGTAAATCCTTCAACAGTTCTGCTTGCTTACTCTGCTGTCCCATTAGACGGGATAACTCTGGGGCTAGACAAGAAAGGTTTTCTGTCCTTGCAAGTAGAAAATCCTGAGTGTTTAGAGTGCATTTCTTGCAGACCCCAGGTGACACAGCCTCTTTATGCACAACAGTTTATTTCCCTTTCCAAAATAAGAATACAACCGTGAGTGAAAAGGATCCTAAGGACTACAGTGACACAGATAATAAATAGCCACCTCACTCTACAATACACCCTGGGGGCAGGAAAGTAGGCTGGTTACTGTTGCCACTTCTTTTCTTGGGGAACACTTACCTCAGAGCACTAGGGGACCAGAGACACAGAACTACGTCTATTGATGGCTGGTGTTGAAGAGAAATTCAGACAGCATTATACCATGATCCCCTTGGCCCAAATTAATCTCACTGAAATTACAGTTTAGTCCCTGTGCACCTTTTGACCAAAGCATTTTGGGGGTCCAGAAAGAGCTAGGAAACATTTGGATTAGTCACGGAAGTAGAATTCAGGTCAAATAAGGATTTTGGAGCCATGAAGGTTAGAAGATAAGGATGAGGCAAACTGTCATTAATAACAAATATCCATTAGCAGTCTTGCTTCCCTTTTGGTAATGAATGTCCTTGGGCCTGGGTAATAGATTTAATAAGTTGCTAAGGACATGAAGGAGAGGGTTTCTTCAACCCCACTAATACCTACAGTGTTTCTTTGGCACAGTGAAAGCTGCACGAGTGCACTGAGAATGAAATAGCCTTTTTGCTCGTTATATCCCACCTTTGGTTTACCAGTGCTCTGCACACTCAGTAATCTCTGAATCACCCCAAAATCAGAATATTCAGATCCTTTTCTTTAGCATGTGACCTCACCTGAGCACTGCACCTGTTAATTCTGCAGCTCACTCCCTGTCATTGGAAAATCAGCTGGAGTCAAATTCTGTTGAAGAGAATCCCTAGATCCATATGCTTCAGCTATTCTGCTTACAGATATGGCCTTCCTTTCTTCTGGTTTGTTTATTATTATTATTTCCTTCTTCCCTTTTCCAGCTTCTCAGCAGTTTCTATAATCTTCCTTCTCCCATCCACTCCTCTTCCAGCCAGCATGCCCAGTAGCCTGCCTGTCAACCTCCATTTGCCCTTCCCTCTCTCTAATTCACTTTCCTTGTGGGACACTCCATTGTCTCCCAACATATCGTCTTTATGCTGGTGACTCCTAGGTCTTCTCTTCCCCATATCAACTCTCTTGACTCATATTCACATCTCTAATATGGCCTCACTGTTACCTTGCTGCCCCCTTGTACTAGATGGCAAGAGAAGATCTGTTTCCCTCCCTGTGCCCTCTTCATTCTCCCAGCCTTTCCTTTGTGCAGAATCTCTACAGTCTGGACCTTCTTCATCTTCCACTTTATCTGAAACTACTGTACAGCTGTGTTGTCACACATTGGTCAGGGTTCTGGGACATTTGGATTACACCTCCACTGACAGAATGTTAGTTGTGTCTCGGGCAGTGGCTTTGAGGTCAGGTGTAAGGCTAGGTAAAAGCCCAGCTGACAGCCCAATGTGGGGAAGATGGGGTCTGCACTGAGAGGAAACATTTGGGTGAGTGGCAGGAAGAAATGCTCTTCAGCCTAGCCATATACTAATAATATTGGAAACATCATGAAGTTGCAAGAAAGTTCACTTGATAAAAGCTTTCAACTGTCTATGTACAAAACCAGACCCCCATCATGGGTGCTATTTCATGTAGAAGAATCTGTGTCCAGGTTTAGGGTTTTATAAGTGAAAATGGAGTTAGGACAAAGATGCCACATGGGGTTTAGTTTTGTTACAGTCATCTGCACTCCTGTCTCAGCCCTCTTCATCCCACTTAGTAGCAGAGCTCATCCTCCTCTTCCACAGCCTGTGCATACTCCCTTTCCTCCCGTAGGTGAAAAAAAGAAATCTCATTAACTAAAATGTAGCACATTCATTTTAACCCAGTTTCTTAGGCAAGACAATGTTAACATTTTCTTTAATATTTTTCATCATTTCTGCCTCATAACAGAAGCCACTCATTAATTTCAGTAAAATTTGGCAGGTGTAAGGAAACCTCAAAATATTAAGTTTCAACAGCTTTGAAATTTTAAGCAGTGCAGCTGAAGCTATCATTTCGGTGACTGGGAAATCAGCAGCTAAAGTGAGAAGAAAGACCCTAAACAGCACTTCTGCCTATGGAAAAGCTGCAGTAAGAGCTGACCATCTCCCAGACCATATGCTATTTTAATAATAGCTACCTAGGTTTCCCTTTCCTACCTTTAAGCCATGTGTGTCATTTGTTGGTTTGTTTGTTTTTTTCCCTCATTTTCAGGGAAAGTACTGATTTCACTTGTTTTATGATTTTATTTTCCCTTTCAAAAGCCAAATATCTGGTCATCCCAATAGTCTTGTGGGGAGTTTGTCATGCATGAAGCTGCAGAAACTCACAAACTTGGCCTTCATTTTTAGACCATTCACATGGTGATCTATTGTTTCTGCAGGAGTCTGATATCTGATAATAAATTAAAAAAAGACATCCAAATGTCACATATTTCTTGGGGCTGAAATAGTTCTGGAACTGATCCATTAGTAGAGTTAACTTTGTGTTATCCTTTTACATTACAAAGCTGAGAGTACTTCCAATACATCATGCCCAATCACATGAAGGAAAGCAGATGCTTGTCTTTCCTCAGCATCTTGTTGGTACATAAATGCCATTCCAGTATTTTTCTCCTCTTTCTCCTGTGATAGGATAAGACCTCTGCAAAAAAAAATGAAGTTTGTCATGGTGCCATGTGTCTGCTATTTTCACCATCATTCCAGTGAAATAACAATCCAGCTGTGCTGGGGTCAGAGACACTTTGTGCAGGAACAAAGACAAGACAGGAACTAACACGGTGCTTGAAATTGCTCTAGTCAGGAGCTCAACTAAGAGAGTGAAGTCCTTGAGGTGAATCAGAGTACCATGCAAACTGTTCCAATCTGGTTAATCTGGTACTTCACGACAGCCATATATATTCGTATAATGTTTGCCTACACTAGAAAACCAGACCATGTGAGAAAAGAGACCCTTGAGAGATTGGGTTGCTAACATACTGTTAAATATTCAGTGCAGGCAGACACCATCGTGTTTAGTGTTGTGGCAGCTGGTGAGACCATGGGCTTAACCACAACCAGCTGATGTGATGTTAAACACAACAGTCCCTGTCTGTGTTCAATGTTTAGCAGCATGTTTAGCATTGTCTTAGTTACCAAGATTCCTCAGGGTTGTGTTTTATCGTGATGCAATTTTCCAGTGTGGAAGAGCTCCAAAAGGCTAGTGTTTTATAACCACTGGAACATAAGTCAGAATATAAAGTGTCAAAGAGGAATAGATGGGTTTGGCCAGTACGCTCGGCTTGTGGCTATTCAAGAGATCTTCCTCCCACAAGTGATATTGCCACAGGTGCAATCCTGGGCATATCTTTTGCTTAGAAAGGAGGCACTGAAACCAGGTATTTTCCCTGCAGGGTTCTCTATTCTGGAGCAGCCTCCACCCTCTCTGGATGAAAAACATCAAATTCACTGACTCAGGGGCATCCTGGGAAGATGCATCTATTTTCTTAGCTTTTATAGGAGATGACAAGTTCAGCAAATCAAGATGGCAAGTTGAGGAAACCTCTTGCTTTGGCACAGGAACTGTTACAGTAGAGCAAATTAAGATATCTTGGATTTTTATCCATAGCTGTGTGTCTATTTAAAATAAATTACCCAAGTGTGTGGAGTCATCCTGATGGGTGTTTTTTAAATAAACATGGAGAAATAGCAAAAGATAAACACATTATGTCATCATATAACTCCTGTAGTTTGAACTCTTCACTGAGCCTCTTCCCAGATATTTAAGGAGCAGAACTATTCAGCCCCAAATTAAACTTTGGAGAAGCTTGGACCTGGGTTGACAAGCAAGTTTTGAATCTGACCTTCTTTATCTATTAAGAAATAAAGCCAGTCTTTGACCAGAATATTCCTGAACTTTGAGAAATTATGAGTATGATTCAAATAGGGTATGGGACCTCTGCCTCCTCCAGTTTTCTTCACACGGAGGGATGGGTCACAAGGCGACAGGTCCTCAGATTCTTGACACAGTTGCAATACCGTGGGTTGCAATGGGTCCTTAGCTACTTGACACAGGCTCCTTAATGAATTTTGACAATCCCCTGCCAAACCTTGCAAAAACTGTCCAACTTTGCAGAAGTAAACCTCCAAACAATACTTCTAGCTATTTCCTGTGCCCTTCTTTTGTTTAATAAACAATGGAGACTTCTGGGGAGATGAATACACGTTCCTGAAACATTAAAGGTAACAAAAGGTTGCAGAGTCAGGGAATGTAAAAGTAAGACACCACTCATTAGTGACAAGTCATCTTATAAAGATGATTCAAATCAAAAAACACGTTATGTTTGTGTGAAAACAAGTTATCTTAGAAACACGTTTTATAAAAAATCACCAAAAAAAAGAGCTGTTTACTGGAAAAATATTTTCTGCCCTTACATTTGTAACCACACTGGCTATGCACAACAGGACAAATCAAAATGAAATTGTATTGACTCTGACATTTTCTGGCTTTTGAGTACAACAGGCCAAATGATAGCTGGTGGCTTGATCCAAAACCAGAATGACAGTGAAAATTTGCCCATTCACTGCATTAGATGTAAGATCATATTACTATTTTAATGTAGTCCCAAGTGAAATGTAAATAATTTATTCTCTTAATCTCTCGACTAGCCCTGTAAATTGGGCATGTGAGGCCCAGGAACTACTATTTACATATTTTAGGAGATTTGCCTATAAGCTGTGATTGCTTACTGCTCTGTTAACTCTACTTTTGGTTGCTTCCTAAGGAAAAAGATGACTTTTCATGTACCTTTGCATATGCCAAAATTCCCTTACTTTGAGCAGCTCTTTTCAAAAATCTTGACTGTCAGAGAGTCATCTGATGTAGATACAGCAAATTGTCTATTCCATTTTGGTCCTTTTCAGCAAGTCACTGCCAGATAAGACTTACCACAGTTCTTTTGTCACTTGTACATCTACGTCAATGTGGCTGCAAATTCTGGAAACCCGAGCCATGAAGATGAACTCTTGTGAAGAGCAATGACGTTTCATGCTTTTCAGCAGGGGACAAGTCAGACAGGAGCCAGCTGAGAGAGCCAGCCAGCGTTGGTACTGGCAAGAATAGGTCCTGCAAGGGGAGAAAAGGAGTCTGTAGGGAAAGTTCTGTTTTTCTTTTGTTTGGTTTAATTAACGTCCCAGACAATTATGTAAAGACAATGTCTGATTTATCAAGCTGTTGGGGTATTATCAAGGCTTCTATCACAGCACTGTCACATATACCATGGTCTACATAAAGGATATCATCTCAGGAGCAGTTTCAGTAAGTGAAAGGGTTGGAAGCAATGTAAGGTAAACAAGGCTGTCGGGTTTTTTTCCTGGCGTACCCACACTTAGAGATGCCAAAAAGCAGGCAAACTTTTGCCTCCAAAAATAAAAAGTGATTATACTCTGTCTAACCAAGTCTAGCCTTAACTACACCACTGCCTATCGCAAAAAGAAGGACAGATATGTATTTTGTGGTATTGTTTTTGGAAAGCTTCCATGCAGGAGTTTGCAAGAATAATGTGGGTGTACTGCTGGTATGGAGCTGAATGTCTCTGTGAGTGTGAACCCACAGTCCTGTAGAGCACTCCACTATTATCTTTGCAGCTTTCTATGGGCACTGGACACAGATTGTTTTATACATCAGAATATCACCAACTTTCTCTAAAGTCCTGATCCAGCTCCACTGACATCCATAGGAGCCTCTGCAGAGACTCCGGTGGTGGCTAGGATCAAGTCCTTTGAGGAACGATCATCTTTCCCTGGGACATCACCTACAACCAGCAAAGCAAGAGTGTGTGCACTTACCTCCACATTCAGCTATGTTTACCTGTCCTCAGACTGATCCCTGCAATTTTTCTTCCACATCTGCTCTGCCTAAACTGTTTCTGCATCATTAGCAAGGACAAACTTTGGTCCAACTTTCAGTCTTCTGTGCAATTTTGAATAGGGATGATATCATAAACCCAGTGACAGGAAGAGCAGGAGTCTCAGCATGGCTGGTTTACTGAGGTATTTATGGCCAAAGACAGAAATTCTAGCCTGCCTTCATTACATGCGTATGTGAGCAGGTCTGAGCCCCATCAAAGGGTGTTTCATTTCTGTTTCTCATATGGTGAATAAATAGTCTCTTACACCAGACTTAATTTTCACCTAGTTTTGTTTCTGCTACTGGCTTGCTGTGTGATCCTGCAGAAGTCACTCCATCTCTCCATGCCTTTGTTTCTCAACCCATCCTTCTACACCTTGCCAGATGAGCTGTTCAGCTTCAGGGCCCAGGGCTTGAGTTTCACAGGGTCTGTAATGTGCTTAACAGTATTCAGGCCTGGCTATCATTTGGAAACCTAGGCACCCTCACAACAGAAACAGCCCAATATGGGCAATGGCAGGCTTTAATCCCACGGTAGAAGGGGTCTTGGATGTGTGCTTTCTTTGCACTAGCAGCTGAATTCTCTGTGTGCTGCTTCTGACTCATCCAGATAGGTTTTGAAACCAGAAATTACAAGGTGGGATGCAAGTTGTTATACTGTGCCTGGCTGCACTCCCTTAACTTCTTGTATGCTCTACTAAAGTACCCTAAGCAAGGACATGTTCAACCTCTGCCTGCTAGGCACGCTCACAGCTTGTCAGGGTCCCAGGCACTTTGAATTATTTAAGTAGCACGGCTACATTATTCATCTGGGAGCCCTCCAGGCTTCAGGATCCAGTATGCTCTGTTTTGTCTTGATGAGATGAAACACCCCTTAGTCACGACAGGGCACTGCACTGTGGGATTTGTGCTCCCTGGAATCATGTCAGTAATAAAAACAGGAGAACAGCTGCAGGCTACCAGGAAACACTTCCTGGGTGACATCGGTCTCTGGACAGCAAATTGTGTTCCATCAAATCTAAAAGAAATTCTGCTTTGCATCTGTGCTGTATGTAGATGAGGATACTTCTAGGTGTTCTTTCCACAGTGAAACCAAGCAACAGGTGGAATGATGCAACACTACTGACTTTTTCTCAGGCAGAGTGTGAGGTGTGTATCTGCACCATGCAGCAATACCTAAGTTAGCTACTAGTCAACCACTCCAAGGACACCAAGTTTGATTTGGGCTCATTGATCTGATCTGAGACAGGGAATTGGTCACAATTCTAACCCTGGGATAAACTGTAAGCTTCAAGCATTATCTCTGAGTAAAGCTTTCCTATAATGTTTCTCCACATTGCAAAAAACAGTCACTCTTTCCAGGAAATATAATTTTCTCCCTTCTTAACAAACTTGTGACAAAAGTTCAGAACAGGTAACTCAAAAAGATGGAAATAAAATAAGAAGAGTACTGAAGCAATCCCCAAACCACAGGTACAACTGCTTTCTCCAATTGCTATCAGTTCTCTAGAGTGTGGCTGGTTACAAAAATGAAACCTAATTTCCTTGTAGATATGTTAATTGGTTTTTGACAGGCCACAACTATCTTCTGATGACCAGACTGCCCTAAACCATGGCAAAGATGAAGTATTTTTCTGAAGTCTCACCTACTGTCGTGCTTCTTCTTCTAGCATTGCTTTTTCACTGTATTTTACAGGTCACAATTAGCACAACAGGGTAGTAAAATATTAGTCAATTATCACAGACAAGCAGTTTTGCCTAGCAAATCCTTTTCCATACTCTGAATTGCACTGGTTTAATTAAAGGTGTGTTTTAAAATCAAATAGTTAAGCCAGTGCAAACACGGGAATCTATTTAAAGTTGGTTTGTATTGATTTAGCTTAATCTCATCAGGAAATGACTTAAACTAAACTGATACAGAGCAGATTGAAATTGGTCTGCGTGACCACAACTTTAGTTTAACTAAATCATTTTAAAACCAATTTTCTGTGGACCATATCCCACTCTCATGCCAAGAAGCATAAGCTAAAAAGGTGAATAAAATAACCAGATAAAGGAAAGACACTTAGGACCTGATTCAGGTTGGCCATAGTTGTAGTAAAACTCAGAATGGAGCATAGTTTACTACTGCTTCCTCTAAACATTTTGTAAAGTTTCCAACTCTAAAACAGGATGACCTATTTAGGACATTTTTTTTTGTTGTTTTCCCAAACAGTAGTTCTCTGATATACTCATTTCCTGAGATGCATATTCATTTTTCATTTAATATTTAAAATTTCTGACAATTTTTATGATTTCAGGCCTAGAGAAAATCACAATCTTAAATCTTACTTGACTCCTTGTAAGAATTATCATTTGCTAATCAAGGCTGATAGTCTTTCCTTTCTTACACAAATGAGGTAAGCTCATTTCTATAAATAATGCATTTTCATCCAAGATCTATTATTTTAAGGGAAGGGAAAGGAAAGGGAAAGGAAAGGGAAAGGAAAGGAAAGGAGAGGAGAGGAGAGGAGAGGAGAGGAGAGAAGAGAAGAGAAGAGAAGAGAAGAGAAGAGAAGAGAAGAGAAGAG
>JANIJG010015074.1:0-14108 GCA_024611175.1 Megaceryle torquata | reverse complement strand
AGGAAGTTATCTTCCACATACCCCAGGAACCTCCTGGACTGTTTCCTCTCTGCTGTGTCGTATTTCCATCAGACATCTGGTAGTTGAAGTCCCCCATGAGAACAAGGGCTTACAATTTTGAGACTTCTGCCATCTGACTGTAGAACACTTAATCAACCTCTTCATCCTGGTTGGGTGGTCTATAACACACTCCCAACAGGATATTTGGCTTACTGGCCTTCCCCCTCATCCTAACCCATAAGCACTTGACCTTACCAGCACAGTTGTTGAGCCCTACACAATCAAAACACTTCCTGACATACAAAGCCACCTCACCACCTCTCCTTCCCTGCTTATCCCTTCCAAAAAGCTAATAGCCATCCATTGCACCATTCCAGTCATGACAGTCATTTTGCCATGTTTCCGTGATGGCAATTATGTCATAGCTGTCCTGCTGCACAATGGCTTCCAGCTCCTTCTGGAAGTTTGTTGCCTGTACTGCATGCATTGATGTAGATGCACTGAAACTGGGCTATTGATTTCACCCCCAACACTGGCATTCCATCCTTAGGCTCAGCTCTAGAGAGCCTGGTTCTAACCCCTTTCCCCGTTGCACCTCATTTAAAGCCTTCTCAATGACCGCCACCAACTCATGCATGAGGATCCTTTTTCCCCTTTGAGAGAGATGGCCTCCATCTGTCACCAGCAGACCCAGTGCCATATAAACTTCCCCCTTATCAAAAAGTCCAATATTCTGTTGGTGGCACCAGTGTATGAGCCACGTGTTAATCAGATGTGTTTTCCTCTTTCTTTTGGTATTCTTCCTGCCACTTGAGGGATTGAGAAAAATACTACCTGTGCATCTGAGCCTTCAAAGAATGCCTTGAAGTCCTTTTTAATTGTTTTTGGACTTCTCTCATCACTACCAACCTGGATAGCTGATAGTGGGTGATAATCAGAGGGCTGCACCAGATCAGAGAGTTTCCTAGTAATATCTGTAACCTGGGCCCTAGGGAGGCAGGAGGCTTCCCTGTGGTATGGATCCAGTCAGCATATGGGGCCCTCTGCTCCCCTCAGAAGAGAATCACCTACCACAATTACCCTCTTTTTTTTCTTAAAAACTATGGGCAAAATAAAACCCCTAAGGCATGGGGGTGAGTGACTCACCCTGGGTGTATCCTTGGATGGACCTTCATCTCCATCCTTGTTTATTTGGTCTTCAAGTTCCAAAGCCCCATAACTGTTGTGCACGGGCAACCGTGAAGGTGAGAGGCCAGGAGGGGATTCACCTGCCTCCCTGTCCAGGGACCTGTTTCCATTCCCCTCCCCATCTCTTGGGTATCCTCCTTCTGCCAGCTGGCAGGAGAGGAGGAGATCCTCTGCTACTTTAAGATACTCTTTTTGTTGCCTTTTCCCCAGGTCATGGCTCCACCAGTCGATCTCTCTCTCACACTCCCTGATACTCCTTAACCTTTTCAATTGCTCTTCCAACTCTACCATGCAGCTGAGCAGATCATTCACCCAGTCACCTGCATACAGCGGTTGTCCCTGCCATCCTCTGGTACAAGGGACAGACTCAGGCGCTTCCTTGCACAGCCACAGGTTTATGCAGGAGCTCCAGCTGGGTCCCCATAGTCCTTCTGGCAATGGCTTTTGGCTGAGTTGTGACCATGGTTAGGTCCTTTTCTGGGAGAGAGATGATCACTAGTTGAGCTCCCTCTCAGCCGGGGGGGGGGGGGGGGGGGGGGGGGGCTGCAATCAATCTCTGGCATGTCAAATTTAATCCAAATAGTAAAAATCCCTGAGCAAACAAGGGAAAATACAGAGCTTGTTGTTCCTTGTACATAAGATAATTCCCTTTAGTTTATTGACATACATCACTTTGTTTCTTCTCCCATTTAGGAAAGTATACAATTATGTGCGTGGCCGGAAGCTGGAAGCGCCGAGCTGGTTCTGCTGGACGGTACCCTGTTGGCTGAGCACTCCCCAGGGACCTCCTTGATCTCCTCACGCCTGTCTGAGGCCATGCTTGAGTCAAAGAGATTAAGGAAAAGTCGGTGAGAATTTAGGCACGCCTGGCTCCAAAAAGCCATTTGCACCAATTCACAGAGGGAAAACCTTGGAAGTGTTTCCAAAAATACAGGCCAGTCGTGTGAGTTAAGGCTGCAAGGGAGCCTAACGCACAGACTTTCCCCATAATCAGGGTTTACCTCAACTCTGTTTATTCTGTAAACTCTGGTTTCTCAACAGAAACAGCTCATCACGCTACACCCCTGCTCAACAGACATGCAGAATGACTTTGTAAAGACCTAGAAGTAGAGCAACCCAGCTGTTTCTTTCATGAAAACTGTTTGTTAGCAAACTATCTCATCACTTTCCAAGCAATTGGGGAAAAAAACCCAAATATATATATATATTAATAATAATTACATACAATGGGAAGCTGCCAGATTGATGGCACTGAAAAGCAAGAGTATCTCAGGCCATGGACAATTACCAGTGTGGACAGTAGCAACATAGATGCCCCTGAGGCAACTGGTTAGGGAGCAGAGTGGAGGAGCCCAGGCTTTATCCTGGAGAGAAGTCAATTATTCAGAGCAAGCCACTTGAGAGACTGTCCTCTTCCCTTTTTTTAATTTATTTTTACTTTTGATTTGAGGGGGCGACTTTCTGCAGAGAGCTCATGATTTCATAGATTTATTTCTCAGAATTGTTGAATAATTCTTGGTCTCCAGCCCATCTGCAAGCTATTCATGTTGAGGCTGCCCAGGCTCATCAGCATGAGGGAGGTTTGCATTAGGTGCAGGTCAAGGTTGGAGGCCACCAAAAGCAAAGGAAACAGCTCACACTAAACCATCACCATCCCAGGGCTCAGCATGAAGGCCAGAGCTGTGCTATGTGTCCCTTAGCTGACAAGAGAAGGCAACAGTGGCTGTGAAACATAAGCTGAGTTTGTGACACCAGACTGACTGTGATGCATCCCCACCACTATCAGCAGAGGTATGGACTATATGTGTGGATGTAGCCATGTGGATCATTGTTTTATTTTTTTTTCCCTGTCACTTTTGTAATCAAATGTCAGGACCAAATACCTGCATTCATTTATTCAGCAGTCACTTGGCTATGGAGCTAAGTTTCCATTACAGCAGGGCATGATCAGCAACAGCAAGAATTTGCTTCTCAAAATAAATGTCAAGTATTTGTGAGAAAAGAAAGGCATGCTATTTTGTCTTACTTGATGCTACTAGAGGGTAGTCCTACCAAAACAGTACAGAGGGGAGACAGTGATTCCCCTGCACCAGGATGGTTAATAAATCGAGGGCAACACATCCTGGATTGAATTCAAACCACTGTAGACTCTTGACTGTATTACTGCCAAACTCTGAGCCACCCAGTCTCTCACTCCCTCATCCCCAAAAAATATGTTTAGATTCCAAACACAAAGCTTAATTGTTTATTAAGGAAGTGGTTATGATGGGAAAATAATGCTGCTGTGGAGGAAAGAGCAGGAGGGTTTTCCAAGATGCAGTGGGATTTATCAACATCTCCTCCAGATCAGTTCCCTCACCCCTTTGTTCTTCCTTTGCCTTTGCTTTAATTCTTACTGAAATAGAAGTCACTTCTCTGGCTTTGCACAGGATGGTATGCAAAACCCACACAGGATGACTGCATTGTATTGATATCAAGAAAAAAGATCAGTTTTCCTTGTATTCATAGCCCTGTGAGACCTCTGATTAAACATGTGGCCTTGTTTAACCCCAGCTTTATTCTCCCAATGCAGCTGGTATAATTACAAACCAAACATATTTTACACCCTGTTGTAGTGTATTGCTAAATCATGTGTTAAACAGAATAGTTTCACACATGGAAAGTTGAGTTAGTTCTTCCCTTCGAGGATACAAAGACTGTTGGTACCTACCAGTTCTGTGTAATGATACCCATGAAGCATAGAATCATAGAATTGTTTGGGTAGAAAGAGACCTTTAAGATCACCAAGTCCAACCATTAACCCAGCACTGCCAGGTCACCACTAAAACATCCCTCAGCACCACATCTACTTGTCTTTTAAACATCTCCAGCGACGGTGACTCCATCACTTCCTCGGGCAGCCTGTTCCAGAGCTTTACAACCCTTTCAGTGAAAAATTTCTTCCTAATATCCAACCTAAATCTCCCCGGCACAATTTGAGGCCATTTTCTCTTGTCCTATCACTTGTTTCTTGGGAGAATAGACAGACTCCCACCCGTCCACAGCCTCCTTTCAGGTACCTGTAGAGAGCAATAAGGTCTCCCCTCAGCCGCCTTTTCTCCAGGCTAAACAAATCCAGGTGCCTCAGCCACTCCTCATAAGACTTGTTCACTAGACCCTTCACCAGCTTTGTTGCCCTTCTTTGGACACATTCCAGCACCTCAATGTGCTTCTCATTGCAAGGGGCCCAAAAACTGGACACAGTATTTGAGGTGCAGCCTCACCAGTGCCCGGTACAGGGGTACAATCCCTTCTCTAGTCCTGCTGGACACACTATTCCTGATCCAGGCCAGGATGCCCTTGGCCTTCTTGGCCACCTGGGCACATTGCTGGCTCATGTTCAGCCAGCTGTTGCTCAACACCCCCAGGTCCTTTTCAACTGGGCAGCTTTCCAGCCACTCCTTCCCAAGCCTGCGGCTTTGCCTGGGGTTGTTGTAACCCAAGTGTAGCACCTGGCACTTGGCCTTGTTGAATCTCATACTTATGGCCTTGGCCCATAGACCTAGCCCATCCAGGTCCCTCTGTAGAGCCTCCTTACCTTCAAGCAGATCAATACACCTGCCTAACTTGGTGGTGTCTGCAAACTTCCTGAGGATGACCTTGATCCTCTCATACAGGACATTGATAAAGATATTTAAGAGAACAGGCCCCAGTACTGAGTCCTGAGGAATACCACTTGTGACTGGACAACAGCTGGATTTGACTCCATTCACCACAATTCTTTGGGCCTGGCCATCCAGCCAATTTTTTATCCAGTAAAGGATAGCACCTTTCCAGCAATGAAAGCACCAAAAAAATCCAGAGTGACATACTGTGGCTGCTCAGATCTTGGAAGCCTCCTTATAGGACTGAAATCACCTTTCTATGGACTCACCCTAATGAACCACTGGTGGCAGAATCAGAAAATCCTCAGTAATGGAGCAAGGCACAAAAAGACACAGCTTGTTCCTAAATCCGCATTGCTCACATCATGTATATCTTTATTCAGTGATGCAGGATGACTCACAAAAATGTTAGCTCAAGATATATTTTAAACTCCTGAGCTAGCACTGTCCTGAGAAGAAAATTCTAAATTTGCTTCCTGTGGGCATATTTTCAAGAGCATATTATAAATCTGAGTAGTGAAAATTGCTCTCCCTTTTTTTTCCAGACAGGCAGTTTTGGAAGATCAGGATTTTTCACTGTAAAAACAGCAAATTGCCCACACAAACAATTTACATGCACACCCAAAACCACACATCCCAAATCCCATGCTCCTGTTCTCCACCCCTGCACAGTTGTGCTGCTCTCTTTTCTTTTCTGGGTAGTCTAAGCTTAGCTTTGTGAGATTGCCCCTAGCTTTTCAATAACAAATCTAGGTCTTTCCATCAAGGCAGGAAACATTCACACTCTGAAACCAGTAAAGCCTGTTCCATTACTGGCTGGATGCAGTCAGGTCTGCATGTTCACTTTGAATGTTTTGACTGGAAAGTTGTGCTGGGGTCATTTTGAATGTCTAACTTTGAACATCAGGCATGAAATGAGTTTGAATAAAGCTGGTCCTGTGGTGGGACACAAGGCAGCACCAAACAAGCTAGCACTTGCAAAGGGAGTAGCACAGCTGCCTCACTACACTGCCCTGTCCACGTTGTCTAACAGGCTCTGCCTCTGCCAATGCAATTGCTCCACTCCTGGGAACCCCTTACCTTCCTTTAAACGCAGCTCAAGGTGGTTTTCCCATCACCTTGATACCACCTTTACTCCCAGGTCCCCACCTTCTGTCTACTCTGCATATGTCCTGTTTTTCTCTTCAGGAGTAAATCAAGTATACTTCTCTCAAAAAATTAAATTAATGTATGTTTCTGGGAACAGCTGACTTCAAGAACTGCTGCTCCCTATGGACAGCACAGGCAAGGTTACAGCTGCCTTTGTTTCCTACAGTACTGCTGTGTTATCGCCCAGTAAACTTTCAGAATTACAATATCACAGAAGGGCTGAGATTGGAAAGGACCTTGGGAGATTATCCAGTCCAATCCCAATGCTCAAGCAGGGCCACCTAAAGCAATCTGCCTACAACCACGTCCAGTTGGCTTTTGAGTATCTTCAAGAAACTCTTCAACATCTCTGGGCAACTTCTGGCACTGCTCAGTCACCTTCACAGTGAAAAAGTGTTTTCTGATGTTTAGAGACAATCTCCTCTGTTTCTGTTTATGTCCATTTCATCTGGCCCTATGACTGGGCCCCACCGCAAAGAGCGTGACCTCATCTTCTTTGCACTCTTGCTTCAGCCATTTATATATATAAATAAGATGTCCCTGAGACTTCTCCAAGCTGAACAATCCCAGCTCTCCCAGCCTTTCCTCACAGGAGAGGTGCTCTGGTGTCTTAAACATCTTTGCAGCCCTTTGTTGGACCCTCCAGTATATTCATGTCTCTCTTGTACTGAGGAGCCCAGAACTGGACACAGTGCTCCAGGTGTGGTCTTTCTACTGCTGAGTAGATGGCAAGGATCACCTCCTTTCACCTGCTAGTAACATTCCTTCTAATGCAAGCCATGACCCCATTCACCTTCTTTGCCACAAGGACATGTTGTTGGCTAATGGTCAGCTTGACGTCCAGCAGGACCCCCAGGTCCTTTTCTTCCAAGCTGCTTTCCAGTAGGGTGGCCCTCACATATACTGGTGCCTGGGTTGTTCCTCCCTAGGTGCATGCTCAGCACGTCATTAGGGGTGAGTAATGCTTGTTCTTTTCAAAACAAAACAAAACAAAACAAAACAAAACAAAACAAAACAAAACCTTCACTTTTATTCAAAAATTCAAACTTTTGTCCAAAAAAAGCAAGGGAAAAAAAAAAAAAAGACTGGAGAATTTTCTTACTTGATGAGAAAGCCAGATTTTCAGCAAAAAAGAACAACAAAAGACATATGTCAGACAATGAATTCCATTCGGCTCTATGGGCTGGATGAATATGGCTAGCACACAAAAACCAGAAGCATCTCCTTGGAGGGACAGAAACTACGTACTCCTCTTTTAGCCAACAACACATCAAAGGTAATGGAAAAGTGGGTTTGCTTTTTGACCAGAGGAGATCACCAGGTCATGGACTAGATTTCCAGACATCTGTATGTTCCTCAGCATTTGTCTATAGTTTTTAAAATTTGACAGAAGCAGCAGATTCAACCAGATCCCAGGGGAAGTCACTCCCCAGCAAGCAAATGTTGTCTGTATTTTTGCATCCCATATGTATGAAGGATTACTCTCTGATCACCCTGTGTTAAAGAAAATGGGACCATGAGGCCACCTAGGAATTCATGAAATAAATAGTGCCCATGCCTGAAGGTCAGTTGTCTGTTCTGCTCAACTGCCAAGATGGACCATGAGAAATTTTGGGGTTGACAAGTTTCAGGGACCTTGAAGACACTCTATGGACACTGGGCAAGAAAAATTTGTGACGTGGCTTTTGTCCCATGTCAACTAGCACTCTCCCATCCATTTTTCAGACGTGATTCAGGGTTTAACATGAGAAAGGGACTGTTCGGGTGGGTAATTTGGACAGCTATGTCCTTTTTTTTCAGGAAGAACGGTCCGATAGGTAGGGAAAGTGGACATTCTACAGCAACAAATGGTCTTCAGGACATTTAGTTTACCACAATAGAGAGACATCGAGATGATCTACATCAGTGTTTTCAGTGGTCCAAATATTTTGTGATGTTTTTCCACATTGCAAACCCCCATGAGAGGCACCACATGCATCTTGGCTTCCCATCGGACACATGGCACTAGCAGAGGCATGCTTCAGGTCAAGACACTGGCAGAGAAGATGTGGCATGGAGTATGCCAGAGATAGTAAGTGCTGTTTCTCCATTACTGCAGGCATGAATGCACTTTTTCACCTCCAGCCCACCCCACTCCTCCTCCACATAACACATTTGTAATGGAGAGTAGATTTTACAGGGGTTTTAGCCTTGCTGTGTCAGCGCAGACTTAGCCTGACACATCCTCAGGGCACTTTTCTAGGCAGAGGGAAGAACACCAAATTTACTCAGCTTTTTAGAAAGATTCAGCCTATCTCAGACCCCAGGCCACTTTCTGAGATCTTTCTTTTTCTCCACTGACTCCTGAGGAGTCTTGGGTGGCTACCACCATCCCTCAAGTCCCTCGCTCATTTAGAGAAACCTTACAGACAAATCTAAAGCAACATTTTTGAGTGATATCAACTAGAAAATGGCTCTCCTCTCCTGCAAGTCCAAACCATGCACTCCCTGCAGCTTGCAGACCATTTGTACAAATGGAGCACTCCATCATTCCCACCTTACATCCCACGCAAAGTCTGGCCAGCACAACCAACCCCCTCTAATACCTGGATCTGGCAGGGGTTAGATGACCATACTTCACCTTCTGTGTTAGAAACTCAGCACGTGCTTGTTGGGAGATGTCCAGGCAACACATGATCCGACTGCTTTTTGCAGTGGGGTTTTCAAAAGTTGCCAACACTGGTCCTACTCTGCTTGCATTTAGTAACACAAAGGTTTTCAAATCCATCATCTTTTTTTTTTTTTTTCAGTAATTAGTGCATAATAATATTCAATCAATGTATCATAATTAGCTTCTCCCTTGAAACCCCTCTGCCACACACAGATTCAGAACATCTTGATTTTCTTCTAAAAGGTAGTAATCTTTACAATCAGGCATTTTGTCTCCTTTCTTTCCTCTATCCTCACCCCAACAGAAACTATCTTCTCATCGTTAGGCAGACCTACTGGAATTTAATCCCACTGCCTGGATTTAAACCTTAAATCCAATAGCTTTTCAAAACAGACCTGCTGTTATACCAAAAGTTTGCCCCTGATTTGAGTGGTCTTCTGCTGTACACAATGTTAAGATCCCCTGTAGTACTTTCTGTGCAGAAATGTGAGTAGCTTATTGCTGAGTAAATTATTCTGGTCTCTGCTGATGCTTTGGGCTTTTTTCTTTCTAACTGGGTTTGGTGGAGAGAGGGAAAGGATGCTCTGTCTCTTTGAAGAGGCTTTATGGATTCCTTGCACCAAACTGTTGATGATCTGTGCAACTATTACACCCATAAGAAGTGGAGACTGGTGTTGTCCTAGGAAGATGAGGGTTAATTTGCCTGCATGTCCAGCCACTGGACTTAAGGAAAGAGGAGAAACTGTGATTTCAGAGGACTGTTCCTATTTACATTGTACATGAAAAGAGAAACTGTCCCAAAAACACACCATGCTTCTGCTGCTGAGCTCAGGGAGATTTTTTTGGGAGGGGGGGCAGAGGAAAAAGGGCTGGACCTCAGCTCTGCCTCTCATCACTGGATGTTCATTATGCATGTAATGTTCTTTGCTCTTGAAAATTATTTCAAGGTCAGAGAAACTTACCTTCTGTATATATTGGGTTGAAGCATATTTTGTTAGCAAAATTTATAAGATGGCTTGTTTTAACAGTTGTTGCAGTAGATTGATTGGGTAATATTTACTTGTGCTATAATTATCTTATTTCATAGTAGTGAATGTAAGGGGGCAGCTAGGCGTGCTGAAACCAGAATAACAGAAATCAGGAGATTTGCAGCAGGAGGCAAGGTGTTGTACTGTATATACTGTTGTGTCTTGTTATTTATATCAAGCTAAACTTGTTTTTCCAGCTATTTGTGCAATTGACCAGCTACCCAATAAATTACATCATTTCCAGCACTGAATAGCACCATGACATGTTAACTAGGAATTTAAGCACCAGAAAATAATCTTGAGTGACTTAAAAGTACAGCTATAAAAGCCCAATGAAAGCTAATTTTCTGAGGCAGGACGAGGAGGGGGGAGAGGTAGAAAACAGGCAGGAGGAGGAAAGGAGAGAGCAGGGCTGGGAGACAGGCAAAAAGAAAGCCTCATGCACAACCAGATTCACAGTCACACACAAGACTTAAAACTCTTTGTCTAAAAATATATTCCCTTTAAAAAATAATTTGTAGGTTGGTTGGTCTTTCTTCTCTCTTCTTTTTTTCTGAGCCAAATCTGATTCCTTCTCATGTTTTCAGGTGTAGATGAACATCTGCTTAGAGGTGAACTGCAAAGAGCTCATGCAAAATTAAATCTGTGTAACTATATGTGGCAAATGCCCCAGATCGAACTGTTAAAGCAGAGATTCATTCCCTACCTTGCTTTTAAATTTTTTGTATATAGGAACAGGCCAATGTGGAAAGAAGAAAGAATTAATGACTTTTTTTTTTTTTTTTTTTTTTTTAAATCCAGACAGATATAAACTTCTTAAACCTTTCACATAAGCAAACAATCTCACAAAGACACCATAGTGTGAGACAGCAAGACTAGGAAAGGCTGGTGCCTGCCATCAGCAGGTACTTGGGCAAAGCTGAGCATATCACCAGGCACGGTGGCTCTCCAGGATGCCCAGCCTAGGCAGGGGTGGAGGCTGCTAGGGCTTCTTGCAGCCTACTCATCTTGGTTTGATTCTTCTAGGGCTCACCCTGACATGAATTTAGGAAGTGGGAAGTAGAAGAATTCTCTGCTGTGGTGGTTTCCCTGTAGGTGGCCCCAAGGCAACATCTCAGGATTGAAGAGACGAGAAGGATCCCTGGGTGAAGAAAGGCCCTCTTCCCTCATCCCATCACAGCCCAGGACTATTTCCCACAGCCCAACACCACAGTTTGCTCCCTGAACCAAGACTCACCCCAAACCAAAGCTTGTGTGGTCTTTGGTTGATTTTATCTTAGGAAAAAAGAATTCTGCTGTTGTGCTGCCTGTTTGCCTGCCTGTCTTTTAGCCTCCCCTGCCTCTTAGTACCCTAAGAAATTTTGGTACCAGTTAACAATAAGTGAGGGAAGAGAAGATAGACCCAAATTTGTGACACCAGTGAAGGAAGGGTGCACCAAACTCAGCTGTTACATTTGGCTGGGATTGCCCAGACAGCCAGAACAGCCTTTCTGGCTGGCAAGTGAGCTCTCACACAGGCTGCAAATGTGTGTTCAGCTACAGGGTGCCTCTCAGCTGAAGGGGAGCTGGGTTAAACCAGGGCTGTCACCACGAGGTCAGGGCAGTTGTAGTCAAAGAATGTGAGTCTGTATTGAGACAAATCATCACTGATATAAAATCCCAAAGAGTATAAAATGGTATGAGAGGAGCTATTCATGGTAATTCAGTCTCCTTTTTATTTAACATGATCACTTACAAGAACATAGGAGACAACCTCACTTCTGTCAGAAAACAAGGTATCAGCACAATACCTCCTGGGGATCCCTGAATGTCTCCGTTGGCTGGTAACAGGATCAGCACATCCTTCATGGGTTGTGCAAGCAAACACTTTGCCTTTGGTGTTCCCCAATTTTCTCATCCAGGCATCCAAGCAAAGTGCAAGTAGAGCTCTGCAGCATGCTGAAACACAGGGATGCCTGGGAGAGTCTGCATGCTCTGAGGATCAAAGCTCAGCACAATTTCCCAAGAGCTGCAGTATCTGTGCGGCTCTCATTGTCTTTCCTCTGAAATCTGCATGTTCACATGCCATAACATCCTGGAGTGAGTAGATTTATAAGCTTCCTCCGGCCTTCTGTCTCTCAGACAGCAGGGTGCTTGGAGAAACCAGTGCCACACGCACATTCATGTCAACCCTGCCACTTACCACACATGCTGCCATCTCTGCAGGCAAGGACGGGGACTTGTGCTGCGCCAGGTTCTGCTCTCAGCATCTTTTCCCTGAGGTCAGTAGGTTTGCCCCAGTGTAAGTGAGAGCACAAAAGCTGGCCCTTTATCAATGGGTTTTGGTGCTCTTTAATGGGATTAGCCAGTTCCACCCAGTGCTGGTTGCTACAAAGGCTTTTTCTCCTGTCTCAATGACGTGTTACATCTTAACGTGTGTGGTCATATCTGCAGTCGATTTGTGCAGCTCTTTGTTCTTTGCACATGTTTTTATTGCCTAGGGGGCATGCAGCAACCAGCCAGCAAGCTTTTGTGGTGCCCAGTTTACTTGACTGTTTATACAGTTAATTCACTGCAGCCAAAATAAGAATCTGCAATATCAATTCATTGAAAGTAAAGCTGTATGACAACTGCAGAGCGCTTTCAGGATGTAGAGGATGCAACACTGTGCATTGTCCCAGGTATCATACTGCATGGGACTGTTCAGGACTCAGAAACCTCAGAGCAATTTGCAGATAAGCCCCCAACCCACTGTTGAAGGGTATGAATATTTGATCAGTGATGACCTGATGTGCCTGTGAAGGTTTTGCTAGAAGAAGCATTGAAGTGAAATCATCTCTTGCCTCCCACCAATGGATATATGCTGTTTCCTGGTCACAGACCATTTATCATAAGAACGTTAATCAGCAAGCACCCTGACAAAAGTCGTGGCTAGTCAATAGGGCTTGAAATGTCTCCCAGTCCTTGGCACACAACATTATTCTAGTCCAAACAGCTTTCACCAAGACACATTCCCTAGTAAGCGATATAGAGCAATCCTGTTTCAGTTAGTGCATCCAAACTTGGGGAAAAATTCAGGGAGATGTCATCAAGAAAACAAAGAGTTTGCAGCATTTGGAACATTTTATACCAGAATTGTCTAAAATAAGTGATGTTTCAAGATGGAAATAGGAAAAAAAAATAATTTTACAAGTTCAAATTTTCTATGAATTCCCATTAATATTATCAGCCATAAAATTCAGGGGGAACATTCATGTTGTGAACTAAGAATTCCTTTACCTAGAAATAACAATGCATTTGTGTGCTGGCGATCAGAAAAGTTCATCCTTCTGTTTTAGTTTTGAATTCCTTTGTGTTCTGACCAGTCTTTCTTCTTTCCTCTTCTTCTTAACTTCTTTCTCATTTTTCAAATGAAAGCATTCAAAAACAATGAAAAAAAAAGGGGGATTATTGTGCTTCTTTCCTATCTTTTTTTAATCATATATTCCTTTACTGCAGGTAGGAAAAAAAAAAAAAAAGTGGTTAAAGGATCATGAACTGTTATCTGTAACTTATTCTAAATATCAGGAAAATAAATTTTTGGTGGGTTCTGTAGGAGAAAAGAATATTTTGCCCATGCCTGCACTATTCTGGGAGAGCTGTGCAGTGTGCCCCATGTTTCAGTGGTTTCTCATCCACTCAGAGGCCTCCTCAGCAGCCTGGATAGAGGGCTCTGTGTGAAAGCAGCTCAGCACCTTCATGTCACCCTAGAGCCTGCAGATGACTCGGCAAAGAACATTTCGGGCAGCTTTGCAGGGTGTAGGGCTGCCTCTGCCTCCCATCTGCGGGCAGTGCCCAGCTTTTGGCTGTCTTGTCTGCCCCCAGCACTGTGGCTGGAGCCCAAAAGCTGGCATTTCCATCCAAATCCCTCTGATGTGTGCTCTTTTGTAACGGCAGCCACTCTGGAAAGCATCCCCAAACGGTACAGGTTAAGACATAATAATCAAACTGGGAACTTTTTGGCACTGCTTTTCCACACACTAAATCCTCGATAACAGATCGGCACACCAGAGCCTCTGAGCAAATGTAATGACTCCTTCCCTGTTCTCCCTCCCCTCAGCAAACCTATGGCTGGAAAACCTATAAATGTGCTATTTCAGCTGTTTTAAGCAGCTTATCATGATTTTCTGAAAGTCTGGCCTCAAGACTCTGGATCCCCTTCTTAATAACATTTAATGCTACCATTATGTAATTGAATCCATTTTGTCTGTGTGGTGGGAATATTATTAAACTGTAATTCATTTCACTGTCTTGATGCACTTGGACTTTTAGGTTCAAATATGGAATGTCAAAAAATTAAAAAAAAAAATAAAAGAGAAAAAGAAGAAAAAATAGAAAAAGAAAGAAAAAGAAAGAAAGAAAGAGAAGAGAAGAGAAGAGAAGAGAAGAGAAGAGAAGAGAAGAGAAGAGAAGAGAAGAGAAGAGAAGAGA
>JANIJG010015073.1:5635-16031 GCA_024611175.1 Megaceryle torquata | reverse complement strand
GCAAGCACCCCAGCTTCAGAGTTCTGAGGCTGGCCCCTACTCACAATTGCAGGACAGTATGGAAAGTGTGGCAGATGTGGGCGTGGGGTAGCAGAATCAGTGTTTCCTGGATGGTGTTTCTAGCTTCTCTGCAAAAGGGTGGGGAATTAAGTAGCATAGGTAGCTGGGAGATGTTTGTGATACAAGTTACCTTCCACGGTGCAAAAAAACCCCACCCAAAACAGTGAAATAATGAGCAGCTTAACCTAGCACTCTTCATTTAAAAAGGAAAATGTTCACTTTTCCTTCCGAACTGGGGCTGCATAGAAGTCAGGTGAGCAAGGATCAGCAAGAAACCTCCCAGGTTATTTATTTATGGAGTGTTGTGCTGGGGAGGAGGTGCTTTGCTCCCCCAGGGCATTGCCAGGGGGTGCATACCCTCCTGGGTGACCATGCCTGGCTGGTCTCCACTCCACCACAGCCATATTTTCCCTCCCCCCCCCAGGAAGGACAGCATGGTGCAACGTGTGGCAGTGGTGGGTGCAGGTGTCAGCGGGCTGGCAGCCATCAAGTGCTGCCTGGAAGAAGGGCTGGAGCCCACCTGCTTCGAGCAGAGTGACGATATCGGGGGGCTCTGGTGCTACACGGTGAGTGGCTTTGGCTGGGTGGTTTCAGAGTTGTCTCAGAAAACTACTGTCTTCTGGGTTGGGAATCTGCAACAGGTTGCAACCCATGTGCCTGCACCCGCTTACTTTGCTCTGATGGCTGCTTGTGGAAAGGCTTGGCTGGTTCAGTACAAGTCCTCAGGTCCCCTCTCTTTACCCTGGGGACAGCCTGGCCATCCTTTGGCTTGCCAGCCCAAGTCCCCTCTGACCTACCAACCACTATCCTTTGGGGATGGAGGGAGCCGTCAGCTTCTCCCCAGCTAAGGGGGCTACAAACTCCTCCCAGCTGCACCAAAGACATGCTCCTGCTCCTCTCAAAGCCCATGGACAGCTCTGAAATGCAAGTTTTCAGGCCCTGCAAAAGTCATCCTGTGGGCTGTCACCCCACCTTGGGCAGCACTTACCGCTGCTCAGGTTGCTCTCAGTGTGCTTTTACATGGTGACCATGCATCACATAGACAAAAAGGAGCTCAAATGATTAACTGGAGTGTCAGACCGAAAGCCATCTTGTGTTGGGTGCCCACCAGCCAACAGGCTGGCACCAAGGGGATGGTTTGGGGTGTGATTGCAGTTGCAGGAGCAGCTCAGGGTGCTGTAAGCCTGTGTGAGTTAAACCATGAAGCAGGGGGAGGGCAGAAAGCTTGTTCTGGGTGATTTGAAACATTTGATTAATCTCAGAACATGGATTACATGTCTGTCTCTTCTGGGGAGGGCTCCAGCAAATTCCTCCAGAAAGTTTGGAAATACCTCTGGATTTATATAATGGAAAATTTCAGTACAGAGTATCACTGTCAAGGGGAAAAGTAAAAAACACTTCAGCTCCTTATCTGTTGGTTTTGGTTTGTTTTTATTTTTTTCTTTTATTGGAAGTGGGTAATCCTCTGGCCAACCCAAATAAGAATGTTCCAGCGCAGACACCTTGCTGCATTTTTCCCAGTTCTGTTCTGGCATCAAAGCCATCAGGAAAGGGAAATGCATTACCTGTATTTTGTGTTGTTAAGAGCCAAGTGTCAGGGCAGACATAGCAGGTACCCCCTCTATGGGGTCAGAGTCATTTGTGGGGCTGGACATTTTGGGCAGAACTGGATCAGGCCAGCCTGGGCCCCACTGCATGCATGGTCATCTTGGGGATTTTGGCTGAACCCTGTGTCCTCACCTTCTAGATGTCAGCAGAACACTGGCCAGCTGGCAAGGGCATTGCTGGTGGTAGGCACAGGCCTCTGTCTGTGTTCCCAGCCAGACCTGCCCACAGCTGCATAAAGTGCAGGCAGCTGAGCTGCTGAATCAAAGTAAACATGCCCAGGCAGGCTTCTGCTTTTCCGTGTGTAATTACCAAGACTATGTGCACAAAAGAGCAACAGCCATGGGATTTTGGAAGCTTTACAGGCAAATGAGGAGGAAGCTGGACACTGGGAGGTCCCACATTACTTGTCTCCTGTGATATCTTGCTGTTTCCATGTGTGTGAGTGTCGATATGTCATGCTCAACCTCCTGAGGTTTTCTGGACATGCAGTAGAGAGGCTCTGGCATGGTTCTTCTGTCCCCTGAGGTTTCCACATCCCCTGGCAGAGGCACGTGTAACAGTCTCCTAAATGCCAGGAGTGATGCAAACCTTCCTCCCGGCCTGTTAGGACACTTCCATGCTTACAGGGGTTATCTGGTTATTGCACTTGGTAGCTTTGTCGTTTGTCTTCAGCTGGAGGCCAGAGGATGATGGTATCTGAAAGAGTTGGTGCAGGGCTCCAGGACAGTCAGAGGTAATGTCCCCCTCTAATGGGACAGGTCCATGCTGTTCTCCCTCCAGGACCAGGCACAGGAAGGCAGAGCCAGCATCTACCGCACCGTCTTCACTAACTCCTGCAAAGAGATGATGTGTTACTCTGACTTCCCCTTCCCTGACGACCATCCCAACTACATGCACAACACCAGGCTCCAGCACTACATCTGCAAGTATGCCAAGCACTTCAACCTGCTCCAGCACATACAGTTCAAGGTAAAAAGCCTGGAGCAGAGAGGGGCAGCAAGTAGTGGGGGGCACCTGGGCAGGAGGGATGTTGCCACCATGCCCAGATCTTCCTGCCACAGGGAAAATCCTGGAAGAAAATATTCAGAGGAAGAGACCTCTTGATTTTGTTAAAGCAAGTCCCATCATCTGCCCTTCTCTCTGCCCTCCCCAGAGCTGCCAGCATGAAATCATGGGAGGAAAACATCCCCTGGGCTCCCTGGGACCTCTGAATCCCGTTGACTCCCTAAACCTCTTGGTCTGCTCCACAGACACCCATCAATCTCCTTCTTTTTTTCCTTTAAGACCCTGGTCACTAAGGTTAAAAAACGCCCTGACTTTTCTGTGACGGGGCAATGGGAGGTGGTGACTCAGAGAGACGGGAAGGAAGAAACGGCGGTTTTTGATGCTGTTATGGTTTGCTCTGGGCATCATGTCTACCCAAACCTCCCCATCAACGACTTCCTAGGTAAGTGGCACATGTGGAATTCATCCACTGGGACACAGACAGGAAAATACAATATCACAGTGTTCTTCCCTGAAAAAAAAGCAGCTTTTTCAGTATTGAGAGCAATACTTGGGGGGATGCAGCACTGTTCAGGAAATCAAAGCCTGTTTCTTTAAGAAAAAAAGACTATCTACACGATATCAAAGCAGTCACAATGTTAATCTGTCCCAGAAAAAATATTTGTCTGTTTCCTTTAACAGAAGATTTTTCATAAAACGATTTTGTAAAACATTCTTTTTTTGTCATTTTTCCTATGACTTCTATCATAAAAATCATGTGAGTTACCCAACAGTCTTTGCCTCTCTGTGTACATGCACATGACTGGGAAAATATTTCTCTCTGGCAAAAAAATACTTGGTGTTCGTGGTCCGCTTAGAGAACAAGGGCTTGAGGGACCACATGGTCAGGGAAAACTCCCCTCAGGTTCTTTGCCATATTCTCTTTTAGAAATTAAAGCTGCTTCCCTGTCTCTTGCTACTGCAAGGGTGAAGTGACGCTGAAGGATGGAGCAGGGCAGTCCAGGTGCCTTGGGGAAATGGTGGGGCACAAAAATATTGTGCAAAGGTATCCTGTGCTTGCACACTTTTTCTGTTGAAATACTGAATGAAGTTAGAGACAGATTTCATCCAGCTATGGGTTTGCAGCATCCCAGGAGACACCTGCTGCTGTAAGAAATGCCCACATGGCCACCCCAGCAGTGTTTGCAGGATGGGGAGATCCCAGGGCCTTCTTTCCATTCCTCAGGTGAATTATGACCCTTTCTGTTCTCCGCAGGAATACAGAAATTTAAAGGCCACTACTTCCACAGCCGAGAATACAAGGAGCCAGAGAAGTTCAGAGGGAAGAAGGTGCTGGTGATAGGCTTGGGCAACTCTGGCTCTGACATTGCTGTGGAGCTCAGCAGTGTGGCATCACAGGTACAGGGACCTACACCAGAGCTATTGGGGAAGGGGAGTTTCCCATCTGCTTGACCATGTGCCACTGCCTCCATGAGACAGCCCCTGGGGCCTGTAGCCATGACAGAGGCACGTCACCCCTACCTGGCTGTCCCCCCAGGTCTATCTGAGCTCCCGAAGTGGGTCCTGGGTGATGAGCCGTGTCTGGGACAATGGCTACCCCTGGGATATGCTGATCATCACGCGTTTCAGGACCTGGCTGGGGAACATCCTTCCCAGGGCACTCAGTGACTGGCTGTATGTCAGAGGCATGAACCGGTTCTTCAAGCATGAGAACTTTGGCCTCATGCCACTGGACAAGTACGCACAAGGGCTATCCTTCCCCAAACCCCCTAGAGGTGCTTGTTCTGGGTGAGGCTGGACTGTGCCTACCCTGGGCTAGCAGCAGAAGCCATCTCTGTGACAGCCCTACCACTTTTGCCCTTGCAGAACTTCCCGCAAGGAGCCAGTGTTCAACGATGACCTCCCAAGCCGCATTGCCTGTGGTGTTGTAGTGATGAAGCCAAACGTGAAGGAGTTCAGAGAAACGTCTGTCTTGTTCCAAGATGGGACTGTGCAGGATGATGTTGATGTGGTAGTCTTCGCCACCGGTTACAGTTACTCCTATCCTTTTATGGAAGATCATTCCATCATCAAAAGCAGGGACAATCAGGTCACCCTCTACAAAGGCATCCTTCCTCCTCATCTTGAGAAGCCAACCATGGCGGTCATTGGGCTGGTCCAGTCCCTTGGGCCCATCATCCCCACAGCAGACCTCCAGTGCCGCTGGGCAATCAAGGTGTTTCAGGGTAGGTAAATGGCCATGTGCTGAACAAAGATCTATTTTCTGTTAATGTGAAGTCGCATTTCCCAGCAGCAATGGGCAGGCTCAAACTGAAAATCAGAGCGGTGCCTGAGTGCTAAGGAACACAATGGGGTTTGGTCAGAAATACCAGTAATGGGTTCTCTATGTGATGGGATACTTTTCAGCCCACTGTAGATATCAGTGAAGTCCTTGTGGTGCTGAAGAGCCTCATAGGCATCAATGCACACCTTTAGGGACAGGGGAGACAATGTTGTCACATCTTCAACATCCAAGCCTAGTTCTTGACACCAAAGGAAAGAGAAGCACCCATGGGCTCAACTAATCCCTAAAAACCCCATCTGCTGGATCTCCTGGACATCACTTCAATTTGCTGATGCTCTTCCTGCTCTTTCCAGGACAGTGCAGTCTTCCTTCAGTCAGTGAGATGATGGATGACATTGATGAGAAGATGGGAAAAAAGCTCAAGTGGTAAGTGCAGCTGACAGGACTCCCTGTACTGGCAGAGAGACCTGCCATTGTCCCATTCCCAAGTGGGTCAGATACAGGCACTGTGGAGGTCTGAATCGGGCAAGTTTGGGTGGAAAATTTGTGATGGAAAGATTTCCTGTCTGACAATGCTTCCTTGACATCACTGAGCATTATCAGGCTGAAAAAGCCTGAAAAAGTATTTCTCATTCACACACAGTCAGGGTGAGGCCCCATCAGAAATAGAATATTTCCATCATTATTCTTCAAAGTGACACTTATTTATTTCCATGTCCATGGAAGTGCTTTGCTTTCCCTTCTCTGAAAGTATCTGATATTATAGTGAAGCAATACTTCAAAAATATGAATACAATCAGTGAAAGCTGAACCTGGCCCAGAAAATGTTTTCCTTTGTTTTTAGAAACTGTTGCACTGTAAGTTTCAAAAGGCCATGTTTTTTTTTTGTGAGCCAGATTCCTCTGCTTACAGCAGCAATGATGCATGTCCCTTGGAGCCAGAGGCCCCCAGCCAGCTCCACGCCCTAGGTTCAGGGGAAGGAACAGAGGACAGATTCTGCCTTCACTCTACTTAAAGAAAAAAAATAATAAAAATGGAAAATAAACCCCAAACCCTTAAGCAGCCCCTCTTTTCCTCTCCTCTTTCCCCAAAAGGTATGGGAGCAGCACCACACTGCAGACAGATTATATCACATACATGGATGAACTGGCCTCTGCCATCGGTGTGAAGCCCAACATGCTGAAGCTCCTGCTGACAGACCCAAGGCTGGCCCTGGAGGTCATCTTTGGTCCCTGTACGCCCTACCAGTACCGACTGGTGGGACCAGGGAAATGGAATGGGGCCAGAAAGGCCATTCTCACACAGTGGGACCGAACGCTGCGTGCTACACGGACACGCATCACCCCTGCTGTCCCCACCACCTTCCCCTGCCTGCTTATGCTGGGGGTGCTCTTTCTCCCTCTCCTCCTCCTCTTTGCTGCCCTTTACTGCTAGGAGATCCCAGAGGGATGTGGGGACTGGGAGGGATGCAGGAGTGCCAAGCAGTGTGTGTTCAGGGGATGCAAGCTTCCTCCTGCTGGGCAACGTGTGCTGCTGCCCTGCTCATTACCCTGTGCATTGCTACATGTCTTTAAATCTCCCTGTTCACCGTCTCTTTTTTTTCCAGTGGAAAACTGGAGTCGATGTGTTTTGGTTTTTTGAGATAACTTTTGGTATAGAGCTTATGCTGTGGCTAAAACAACCTTGCCTAAATTCGCCTTTTTGAAGAATAATTTTCTTAACAAGAAAAAACTCCATGGATTAAAATATCATGAGGAATATTCTAGTATATAAATAAATGGCCTGCCAACTCTCAGAACATCTGGACTTTGCTGGAAGGTGTGAGCATCTGAAAGCTGAGATGACCTGTATGGGCCAGCCATGTTCCCTCTTCAGTGCCTCTGCCTGAGTGTTCTGCTAACATGCTGCTTCTTATGAGGAGATTAAGAGGTTTCCCTGCTCTTACTTCTTCCAGTCCAAATGATGTGTACCCAGGGTAGAAAGCAATCCTTCCTATGACTGTGGCCCAGCTCCAAAGACCTCAGAGACAACTCTCTCAAAATAGTGGCATAATCTGATTAGTTTTATTAATTATTTTTCACTTAAGCAGCGAAGGGAGTATCACTGTGATTTTGATTTCTAGCTGATGACAGCAGCCTTGTTAACCAGCTAGGACACAGACCCCAGTGGTGGGGCATGTCCCTGTTAACTTATGCTGAGTTTATGCGGTGTTGGCAGGACCCATGCTGAATGCATGGGGACCAGAAGCCCTTGCCTTTTGGAAGTACCAGTTTATGTGAAAGAAAGGAAAAGGGGGAGAAGAGGCAGCTGTGGGATGCACTGGGGAGGTGTTGTGGTGCCAGTGGGGTGAGTGGAGATGATGTTAGGGAATGAATGAAGAGGGCTGGGGCCTTGCTGTCAGGGCAGCCTCCTTTCCCTAGGTGTGGTAAATAAACAGATGAAGGGCTCTCGGAGGTTGGCTTACATCTGCAAAATGGGTTGAATGACCCCATCATTATCAGACCGGAGGTGACTGCCTGTGTCTGCACTGCTGAGAGCACGCTGGCTCCACTATTCTTTCCCAGGAAGCTTACAGGGCATTACTGCTGGCCAGAGGATCATGGGGAAGTTATACTTGGCCTCTGGTTTGGGTTCCTCTTCTCTGCATATCTTCTCAAGTGTGCAAAGCCACCCTGGGACCAAACCTTCAAACCCAACAGCATCTTTCTAATTAAGGGTGCCATGGAGTAATCTTCTGCAGAGCAGAGATGTGTCCATGTTTCCTTTTACACCAGCTTCCCCCTTACTCTGCTATTTGAAAAATTAATTATTTCACACATAGAGAAGCAGTAACCACCCGTGATGCTTTCGCCCATTACCAATTTGCTCAAAGAAGCCAGAATTTTTATCCGGCATTTCATGATGTTGCTACTGATAGATGGCTTTGGGATGCCAACACAGACACCAGCTGCTGGGTGAAGACCAAGTGAGCCTACGCAGTGTCCTGCAGACGAAACACCACAACCATTTTTCTTGCTTTGCTGGAGCAAGTGTGACCAGTTTGCCAGCCCAGCCTACTTCCCATGACTCAGAGCTCACTGAAATGATGGGAGATAACAGCATTGGTGCTGGGTAGTGCCTGCTCCTCATGCACCATGATGGCAAGGTTGGGCTGTCTGTCTCTGTGTGGGTCAATAAATGTTTGTTTTCCAGAAATTCCCCACTGCTTCAAGGGGGACAAGCCAGGAGGGCCTGAGCTGACCCTTTACTCACAGCTGGCCTGGCTATTTTAGGGCTAGTGAGGATGAGAAGCACAACTGAGCTCTGCCTGTTTCACACCAGCATTGTGTGGGGACCCACATATTGATGCATTTGCAACTGTTTCCTTTCAGGCTACAGTCATCAGGATTAAAAAAAATAAATAAGTGGACTTCTCAACTACCCATCAGGGGGTTGTTGTCACTGACACTAGTAGAAGGGAGGAACTGGCCATTTTTGATGCTCTGAGGGTTGGTATTGGTCACCATATACATCCATATGTCCTGCTGGAGTCTCTCTGAGGTAAAAACTGTTTATAGAGTGCTGCTAGAGGCACATATCTAAGAACAGGTTAACAAGCTGCATATCTAACAGATGGGGAAGTTATTTCCAAAATAATACCAGCTGAGCATCTGTAAGGTGGGAAGCCACGGAGGTGGCTGGCCTGTCTGCAGACAGGCAGGGCTGCTGGTGTCTGGGACTCAGCCTATGCCCTGCTGGAGGGGCTGAGCCCAAATACTTCAGCCTGTCTTTGTCTGGAAGCAAATGGAGGTTCACTGTGAAGCTGGAAAGACACCATCCTGCATGGTCTGGGGAAAAGCAGAACAACTCCAATGCCCAGCCAGCTCCATACCCTTCCAATACCTTGGTGCTGCATCCAACACCACAGGGCTACAGCTGGGCTACAGTCGCTGTCCTTGGCTGTTGACACAAGTGCCACGTGGCACGAGATGGATGATTTACTACTATGGGATTATTCCTGCCTTATGCATCACAAAATGATGCTTGGACCTTTGAAAATATATCATGCAGCTGTTTGTGCTTGTGTGTGTGGTTTCATTGGTAAATCCCAGAACTGACAATAATACCAGAGACGACATACTTGTACTGGGAGCCAGTGCAAGAGGCAGGCGATGCAGACACACAGTCCCAGTTGGGTTACAACATTGCTCACATGCTTTTCCAGAAAAGTCTACCTGTTTTAAAGGGGTGGCTGTGAAAAGAGACCTCTGTAGCTGCTTCCCTGCTTTTTCAAGAGCTACATTCCTGCCACAGCCTGTTGTTGGAAATATCGACAAAATCCCACCCAGTGAGCAGAGCAGGGGGTACCATCTGGGTTTACTGTGAAAAGGCTGTTCACAATCCTAGCTTTTTTCTGTGTGCATTCCTGCCATTTTGCAGCAGCAGTGCTGTGTGTGGCATTGGAAAACAGGGCTCTGAAAAATGGTTTCTGAGCTTGGGGTCTTCATTTGGGGGAGAGGAGGGCAGTGGGGAGTGGCTGTTTACAACCCTGTCCCACCTCTGTGTGATGCTACATTTTGCAGGAGACCTGTCAGGGAGTAACGTGTGTTCCCAGTTTGCCTCCTCTAGCCATCTTCAGTGGTCTGCCAAAAAATAATGTGGCTCTTCTGCAGTACTTAACAAACAGCAGCTCCCATTTCTGCTATCTCGGCAGCAGCAAGACAATGTCTCAGTAGTTTTTTACAGGTCACTTACATGCTTTCCTAAGATCTTACATTTACTCATTCATTCACTTTTTACCAAAGCAGTACAGTAGCTCCTTTTATTTTTTTTTTTTCAAGAATGGATGTGTGTCTCTTGATCCACCTGAGCTTAGGCAAAGGCTACTCTGTAACACAGTGGTCTTGAAGCAAGCAAGGAAACAGACCCTGGAGCTCAGCCCTGGCTTCACACACCTTTCCTCTGTCTCCTGATCAAGTAGATATAATCTGCCACATCACCACCTCCAAAGTCTGGGTCCCAGCACCATAGGACTTGGTACACACTGGTTGTACCCAAAGCTGTTCTAAATATTGTGTTCAAGGCTCCTGGAGCCTTGGAAACTCCTTCCATCTCTTCTTGCAGATATTGAGGAGTTCAAGGGCCAAGTTTTCCACAGGACCCATGATATATGTGAAGGGAAGATCATTTTGGCATTTGCTTTGGGGAATTTGGGATTGGACAGGCCATCAGGGCTCTCCCCAGAAGCCAAGAAGAAGGTGGACCCCTTCAGAGGAGAGGCAATAATGCCTGCTGGAGGTCAGTCCCAAGGGAGGCACTAGGGACACCTCCTGTAGCTGATGATGCCCTGTTGTGCAATACTGCGCAAATACAATGGTGAAAAATGGAACATGAAAATGTTGGGCTTTGTGTCCTACAGACCACCACCACTTCTAAGGGCTAATCTTCAGTGATGCTGAG
>JANIJG010015072.1:0-83211 GCA_024611175.1 Megaceryle torquata | reverse complement strand
ATGTGAACAGGCACCCGCTTGCCCCTGGTGCCTGGTGTACCACTGGGAATGGGGCAGGGAGATGGGTTCTGCACCCTCGGGGCACAAATACTTCACAATAAAAAGCTCTCGGGATTATTCTGGATCTGGATATCAGCTTTGATAAAATTGTCAAATATTTCAACTTTGGAACCACTGAAAGCCTTTGAGTACAGAGATGTTAGGAAGTGAAACTGACTTCATTTGCCAGCATGGTTTCACTAACTGCAGCTAATTTGGGTTGGATTTAGTGGGCTTGGCCTAAGCCCCCAGGTGGGCTACAGTCATGTCTCTTGCCTTTGAAAATCTTTTCTGGGCTTAATCATCTAAGGTGTAAATAGTAGGACAAATACTTTTTTTTTTTTTTTTAATAATCTTGGTTGACAAGGCTGGGGGGGGGGAATCTTTCTGCCTAGAAATGAATTAAATTGGAGAACAAGTTTTGTGCTTTACAGATCAGGGAGGAAGTATTTGAAATTAAAACCAAATAAACAAGCAAACAAAATGAAAACTCCAAACTAATTAAAAAGCCTCCCACATGTTTTGTTCTGGTTTGTGTGAAAGCACTGGCTGCACAGTGTGTTTATGTTCTGTGGCTGGTTTTGTTAGAATCAGGTGAGTGATGGCAGTAAGTTGCATGTGCAAGTAGAGAACTTGCTTGACTTCTCCCTAGCAAAATGTGTGTGCTCTGGGTGCCGACCATGAGCCATCTGCTTCAGTACCCACAGCAAGTAAACACTGAGGGATGTAAATGCCCTTTAAGCAAAGGGATATTCCTAAAGTATTCTGATACCCTTATTGAGCCCTTGTTTTGCCTGGCTTTTACCATTGCTGCTACAGGGGCGAACACTATGTGTGTGTATATGTATATAAATAGGATACACACATACTTTAATCTCTAAAATTTGGAATAAGAGGTGGGGAGTTTCTTGCCAATAGTGGAGTATTTGACCTCGAAAATTTGTGGGGGTTTTGGTTGGTTTGTTATTTGTTGGTGTTTTGATTTTTTGTTTGTTTGGTTTTTTGTGGTGTTTTGGGGGGGGGGTATTGGTAGTGTTTGTGGTTTTGTTTATTTGTGGGTTTGGGGTTTGGTTTTCTGGTTTTTGGGGTTTTTTATTTTCTATGAAACACTGATTATTTGCTGCACTCTAGTGGCTATTTAATATAAGCCTTGTGCAATGTCGGCCACTGCTCAGCAAAGCCCAACAAGAGCTGAGCAGAGGTTAATTCTGTCAAGCCTCAGAAAAGTTCAATCAGCCTTTATATGCTTTTTTTTTGTTGTTGTTGCCCCTGTTTTTGCGTGTAGCCCTGCAAGTAGTAACGTAATGCCTTCTCTGCTAGTAATAACGAACAACAAGGAGAATGAAAAGGCAAGAAGTCTGCAGAGGCAGGCTGGTTTCACTTACCCCTTTGGAAATTACGTTTGATGCAGGGGGGGTGTCTGGGTATTTTTGTGTTTATTATTATTTGTTCAGACCTGTGGACTATCACTCTTAAATTTTTTCTTGCAAAATGTAGACTGGTGATGAACGAGAAAATGTCTGGGACTGACTCTCCCTATTTGCATTATTTCAATGAACAGTTCTTGAAGTGTCTTGGATTGATGTATTTCTCCGTATCTCTTTTTCCTTCACCTTGATACTCTCCAACTCGGAGTTAAGATCGCATCCTGTAGAGTAGGGAGCAGTGGGTGCTTCAGTCACTTCCATTATGTGTCTTTAAAGGGTGTGTCATTTTTAGTTTCGTGCCCCGTAACTAGAGGGAAGTAGCTTGCCAGGGGCACTTGGTTTTATCCTTGAGCTCAGCAAGAGCGATGTTTGGGCTCAGGTATCGATTTAGTAAATGGAGAAAGCTGGGGTCAGATTCCTCCAAAAAATAAAGCTTAAGTCTGACCAAGAAGGGTGTTGATTTGATGGAATGGATTGGAAAGCCTTCATAGGGGAAGGGGAGTTGCTCGCTGAAATCAAAAGGCACTGCCCTCCTTGGACATTCAGTCTGGAAACGTTGTGTTAGTTTTAATGGGTTAAATGCATGCAGGGTGGTAGTGGGTGGATTTTCTGTTTGGTTGTGGTTACGTAGGTGCACGTGCTTGTTTGAGCAAGGTTCAGTTCTGAGTATAGCCCTGGGTTTTAATATCCCCATAGCATGCAGGCAGAATGAGCAATATTCCTTGTGTCCTTGCAATGTGTCAAATACATTCCAAGGTAACTCACCTTACTCCCCTTTCCTGTTGAGACCGCATTAAAGCAACCTGTGTTTGATACTCTCCTATGGGAATAGAGTGGAGAAAGCTTTGTGGTGATGATGCAGGTGTAGCCAGTTGTATTTATTTCATCTTTGAAATGGCTTCCTACCAGAAGTCTGAAATTAGAGGCTGGAGTGTATGGAGGAAATACCTTGAACCTACAATATTCATTACTTATGCATGCATGTGGTGAGCTGTTAGATGTAAAATCAGTCTTTGGGGGGGCTCTGGCTCATTTAATTCTTTGAGTTGTAAATGAATGTGTTCTAGCCAGCACAACCTGGGAAACACCCTCAGGTCCTGCCAGGATGCTCCACTTGCTTGCTTCAGTTTTATGGAATATGTCAACTAAACAAAAATCTCAATGGGCAGGCAGGTGTCTCGGTTGATACATGTGTTAGTTTATTCCCATTTTGCTGAAGTGGTACCACCTAATCAGTGTAAGGAGACTCTGGCCACAGTTGGCGTGCAGCTCTGTGTGTTCCGCGTGGGGCTTTGTGTAGCGGCAGTGTTATCAGACGTGTTAAATGTGCTAAAGAGCTCAGCCGCTGGTCGTAGACCCAAAATGTTGTCTTTCAGGATTTGCTGGGGAGTAGAGGCAGATGGTAAGGGAGGCTCTGATAATAATGCTCATCTTTTTGAGCTGGCTTACTGAGCTTTAGAGTAAGACTGAAAAAACAAATGTGGAATTAAAACATTTGTATAAAGCAATGCAGATTTTTAAGTAGGTTATGGATGCTGTATATACGTATGCAGAAACAAAGCTTTTCCTTTATTCAAGGTGGAAAGGAAGAGTGAGTTAGTACCTGAATTGCTGCTTATCGGGCCATGACAAGCACAGGGTTAATGCCGGGATTTAACAACTTCATGTTTGCTAAAAAACCCATAAAATTCAAAATTAAAAATATTGATGTGACTTCATAAGAGGTGTTTACTTTGGCCAATTCTGCTAAATAATATCTTAAAGTGTAACAGCTGCTGTGGGGTCTTCTGAGTTTCTTTTGGTGTTCTGTTGTTGGGGTTTGATTTTTAATTTTTTTTTAATACAGTTTTATGTCATCGGGAAAAGAAGGGCAAAGGTAGGAAAAAGTAGCTTTTGGCTTGGGTGCTTGCCTCACATATGTAAGCCTTGGTGGTCTCGCTGTGTCTGTCACAACTGACAGACTTGTGCTTTGATCCTGTACCTCCTGTGCTCTGTGTGCAAGCCTGGCCTGGCCTGTGGGCGCTCTTCTGATCTCAGCAGGGAGTTCAAGTGGCCTTTTCTGTCCCTTAAGTAGGGACGTTCAATGACTGAATTTTGGCACATACAGAAACTGCTGAAATCGAGATGTAGGTAGCAGGACCCATTTGACAGGCTGTGAAGGTAGCGCACGAGCAAATAGCGGGGATGCTGCAGCAGCGTGGCTTATGCTATTGGGCAGAGACCCAGCTGCAGTAAGAGAATTGGTGCAGGTTGATATGGGAAAAATTTAAACTGGTAACAAAACAGGCTCTTTCCTATAGTTTCTGTGCATTGCAAGGATGTAAGATATGACAGAATTTCACCCTATGTTTTTCTTCCCTGTCTTTCCTCTGTTATTTGTTGCTCCCTGCCACTACTCGGAGTTTCTCAACCAAACAGGCGGGGCCATAGTTGAAAATTTCCCAGTTTCAGGCCAAATAAAATAAGAAACATGGCTAGATAGCCTTTGAAAAACTCTTAATTATTTTTTTAAAAGTGTATCTGATTGTTGTAACAGACTGACACCAATGTGTGCTGAGTAGGATAAATAAAACTAAAATATGTATCTCGGGGAGCTGGGTAGTGAGGAATCGGAATTACAATAGTTCAGTTAAGGTACTCAAATGGGTGCTGTTCCTTTTTCTGTTGCTGCTGCCTGGTAGTAAAAGAGAGCAAGACATTATTTCTACATTTAACACTTGTACATTTTTATTTAGTTAAATCAGCCATTGTACACATTGCAGCTATGTATTGTTAGTGTTTGTATTTTTTTTAATTAACTAATACATGCCCTCATAGATATATTCAATTAGTGTTATCACCATGGGAACAAGATGCTGATTTGTCAACTTAAAATTCACTTCTTCTCACAGTATTCAAGTTCTTTGATAACACAGCAAAAAATCAAAATAAGAGGTGAATAACCATTATGTTGTTACACAGAACATCATCTGCACCGCAAATAACACAACAGAAACGCATTTCTTTAGAGCCCCATCCTTGAAGATCATCCTGTGCCATCTCTGATAATAAGAAAGCCATGATGCATTGTGAAATGTTTCATCATGGGTCTCATTCGGTTTCGCTGCCAAAACACTTTCTTCCTCTTCTTTCTTTCTTTTTTTTTTTTTCCCCTCTCCTCCTTCCTGCTAAATAAGTGTTAGCATGGCACCTCAGGTTGCTTTGCCAGCAGGAAGCCAGAACATCTGAGATGTTTTCGTGCTTTTGGCATCGTTACCTTAATGAGGAAGTGCCCTTGTTCTGAGCACTGAGTGAGTCATTAAAAAACCAAACCAAACAAACAACCCTGTAATTGTAGAAGGCCAGATAAGCTTGGAAAAAGTATTATTTCTAGAGGAGAGGATTTGTTTTACTCTGGTTTTGAGTATACTATTAAAAAAAATTTATTTTTGGTGTATGTTATATGGTAAAACACTACAGAGCTCCCCCCATTAAATATTAATGTATAGAACATCCCAAATGTCAGATCTCTATGTTCCCTTTTTTGAAAATAAAAGTGCAGACATGCTATAGTGGTTTTCAGAGGGTTGGTTTAGAAATATATATATTTTTTTATATAGATAGATAACAAAATATGAACAGAAACTGGCTTTCAAGGATTGTGAGCACTTTCTCTTTAAAAAACACTTGATTGGAAGATAAAAACTGCTCGCTCAGTGCTAAGAGGGCTAACAAGTGGACATGGTTATAGGAGGGTTCGGTTTTGACCTTCATATGCCACATGCATGTATCGGATAAGAGGCAATCTTGATAAAACACGGTGAATTAATTATTCTCCTTGTACAGTGGATAAGTCTTTCTCCCATAGTTATCTACAGTGCAGTGGCCAGCAGGAAGTACCACCAAGAAGACAGTGTGGTTTGCTAAGCGGTGATGAAACCAGGAAACTACTGTAGTTATAACTGTTTAATACACCCTGCCACATGTCCGGATCTAAAAGGTTTGAATACCATATGCAAATGTGCCATAGATAGAGCTGCTAGCAAGTTGGTTACCTAATTGGGGGTTTTTTGTTGTTGCTTTGTTGGGGTTTTTTTTCTTTTTTTTTTCTGGAAATCATTTAAGTGGCTGTCTAAAGGTCTCAGAAGTATTAATGGCCACAGGTGGCTGTTATTTTCATGAGAACAGCTGAATTTCCAGGTTTTTCACCTGACTCTTAGAGTTGTTAACTATAATAGATGCCTAAACCGGAAGTCTTATGGATGCAGTAGATCTGCAGTGCTTCCTCCTCAGTCAGTCTGTGTTTGCAGTTGACTGTGTTAACATGTTATCTTATTAATCGCTCTTCAGCAGTGTCAACAGATCTTGTAAGCCATGATGCTAATTGTAGTCACAGGCAGTGTGTTTTCTGCAGTCTCGTAAGTCCAGATACTCTCACTATATACAGTTTACATGTTAACTCCCTTTTTTATGATGCATGTACATAGTCACTTGAAGAGGCCTGTAGATGAAGTTGGCTCGACAAATGCGATTTTGTGAAACTAGTGCAGAAGCAAGGGGACAGCAAGAAGTGGCGATGCTGACAAACTCCCAGTACAGCACACATGATGATTCAGTGGATAAATCATCCCAAATGAAGGATGCTATCTTTGGTCACAAATTAGCTTGCAGGGTAAAAAAAACCAAAAACCAAAAAAACACAAAATCAAATTTGGGGGGGGGGGGGTAGAAATGTATTCGCTGCATCTGCACAGGTAGAAATGGCAGTGTCTTCCAGTGATTATGTAGGCAACAATGTCTACACCTAGAGGAGATGAACGCTGCACGTGGGATGGATGGTTATGAAGTGGTGTCGAGGGGTGGCAGCTTCTCACTTCGCCTCCTGTTTCCAGTCCTCTTTGCAGAAGTGTCTGAGAAGCTGCTGGAGGTCACGTTGGAGGTCATCCTGTGGTAGTGCTTCTGGTGTGTCTTCCAGCTCCTCTATGTGAACACATTTTCCATACTGATCCTTCATCACAGTCCTCTTCTGTGTGCTGGCTTTACTCAGCGTCGTCCTGAAACAGAATAGATGAGAAAGCTGTCATAAAACCCCTACAATTCCCAGAGGTTTTTAAAAAATGCTCCCTTTTAGCTGCAGTCTTAAGACTTTTATTTTGTTTAAAATAATGTGAAAAGAACTGACAGATAGTAGTGATTTGTTCAGAGTGCAACACACACCACAGCTTTTTAATTGGCTTTCATAATGTGTTTCATAACTAATAGCAATTAATCCTTAGATGCTGATTAAGTATAGCATTGTAAATGCCCAGCAAAAACATGCCATAACACAGACATGCAACAGATGTTGAAATTCACCCAAGACCTTCCTATTTGTTGTATTTAACTTCAACATACAAAGTTTGTGCTAATCTGGTGTCCTAAACTACTCTGTTAATTGCTCTTACCTCACTGGAACCATCCCACTCTACTAGTCAGAACCTTAAACCTCAGCAAGCCCCTTCTAGATGTAGGCAAAAAAATGTTATCATGGGACAGCTGGGTGTCTCTTGTGTAGCCGTACCCAGAAGTCCATTTTTTCGTCACTGCCCTTGAGAGAGGACTATGGGAAGCCAAGCACACTTGCAACTTTCCATGTGCTCAGCCAGGATCAGCTCGAGTTTTATCAGACAGCTGACACTTGTTAATTTGACCTGAGTGACCAAAAGGGTCCCTCCATTAGGTAGAGCACTTTGACAAGACGGCACACCCTTCATCCAGAAGCAGACGCAGCAGCTCTTTCGGCTTTTGGTGTGTCCTTGTGACACCACTCTCCTGACTCTGAAACTGGAATGTGTTTTACAGCTTGCTACAGTTACAGGCAGTTTGGTCAGGATGTTCCTTCAGATGCTGATGGCTTTACCACCCCTGGTGGCCACTATTGGTTCAAGTGGCCTGAAAGAAATGGGGTGTAAAAGCCACCCAGGCTGTAGTAGTCTTGGCTCTGGTTGTGTGTGGGATGAGTGAATGCACTGGCTGTGCTATGGTAGCTTATTTATTTATTTATTTTTCCTGCCAAATATTTCCCTATCTGCCCCACCTCATTCTTTGTAAGGCTCAACTGTCACATGTGTATATCTAGATATATCTAGCTCTATGTAGCCTCTCATCTATTTTGATAATGTTGAAATTATCAACTAATCACAGAGTCAACTTCTGAAAAAAATACTTTTCAAGTTGCCTTGATTAATGCTGTTAACTGTAAGTCATGCTGTAACTTGTGTCACCTCCTATGATATCAGCTTGGCAGTGATACCCGTTTTGGTCTGGGTCTAGCCAGGGTGCAGTTAAATTTCATTGCAGCAGGCTGTGTGGTGCACAGCTTTCCATTTGGGTCTAAACCAGTGGTAACAGACCTGTGCTTTGGCTACTCCTGAGCAGTGCTTACCCAGCACTGGTGCCTTCTCTTCCCACCCACTCCCCCACTGGCCCCCTCAGTGAGTAGGCTGGGGGTAGGCAAGAGAGGCTGGGAGGGCACGCAGCCAGGACAGCTGGCCTGAGCTGTCCAAAGGGATATTCCCTATTGTACAGGCTCATGCTCAGCAATAAAAAACAGGGTGTAGAGGAAGAAGCTGCAGGGTTGGGAGGGGTATGTCTTCCAAGGTGACTTTTTCTCAGCGAGTGGCTGGGCGTCAGTTTGCCTGTGGGAGGTGGTGAGCGATTGCCTTCGCATCGCTTCTTTGATTGTTCTTCCCCTTTTCCTTCACTTACTAAACTGTCATCGCTCAACCCATGTGTCTTCTCACTTCTGCTGGTCCTCTTCTCTCCCTGGTTCTGAGGTAGGAGAGGAGGGTTAGGGAGCAGCTTTGTGGTGCTTGGCTGCTGGCCAAGATGAGCCTGCTATGGTGTGTGTGCCCCCCCCATCTTTCCAAATGAATGTGGATCTTTCCCGTGCATATATCCCTTCCTGTAACAGAATGTTAGTAGTCATCTTTAGTACTCTTGCAAATAAAGCTTTAGGTGCTGCCAGTGGTTTCACTTCAGCCACTCACTTAAATCCACTCATTTATTAGGAGTTTGTTAATCCTGTTCTAGTAACAGTTGATTGACATGCCAAGCCAAACCTTTTAATAATTGATCCATCCTCTTTCATGATTTCTTTCTCTACTAAAGCAGGGAGTTGGATTTTCATTTGGTTACCTGTATAGCTCAAAGCCTTGAATTAAAACAAACTTCACATTAAAACAAACCCAAAAATCTGGGACAGAAGATAATTGTTCTTCATACCTTAGTGCTTTATGTTAATGAAGTGGAATGCTGAGAGAAAGAAGAATAGACAAGAGGGCCACCTGCCTGCCATTTGCATCCTTGCAAATATTCCTCAAATGTACAGAACAGTTACAGTTTCTTGTATAGGATAGTTTCATGTTACTACTAAACATACTGAAGCTACTTTTCAACCTTGAAGTAGCCCAATTTGAGGCCTGGCAGTACCACACCTGAAGAACCCATCCTCTGTACTTGTGTACGACAGCTGCTGCAGAGACCTTTCTCCAAACACAGAAGATAGATAGTCTTTTATCTTTCATAGCTTTTCCTGCTGCCACCCGGAGCTGCTCGTTCTCAGTGCTAGCAGTGCACAGATGGGTATAGGTAGAAATGACGGGCGACACTTCTGAGCCTCAACTGTACTGAAGTGGGAGAAGTAGGGAATGGAGTCCTGCAGAATATTTGCTGTTAGTAATACTAGAAAAATAGAAATAAGGGCAGCATTTTCATTTTCCTTTTGTCTGGATGTGGGTTTGTCTGTGGTATCTTCCACAGGCTTCTTGATTTACTAAACTAGAAGCTGCAAGCTGGGGGGAAAAAAGAAGTCTTATTCCCCTGGACGTTTCTTTGAACCTCTACATGACAGTTTTTTGCCACTTGTTTTGTTATTGTCAGGAGAGGGAGGGAGCTGGTTGCTGGGCCTATATACATAATGGGAAATCTCTCATCTCCATCTAATAGCTTCGTGCTTGTCATCTTCTTGCAAGCTGTTAATACACCAGAAAACATCCAGCCCACGACGTTGTTGTAACTGTGTTTTTATATGCTCTTTTGTCAAATTAAAAAAAAAAAAACTAAAAACCAAACACACTTGGATAGAAGTTTTGTGTCATTAGATGTAATCTAAGTGAATCTGCAAGACGTGTTATTTAAAAGATAAAGAGTGAAGTGCTATCAGTTCCTTATAGAAAAAGCAGTATGCATTCAGTATCATTTACTGAAATGTCTAAACTGATCTGGAAAAGCGTAACAGCAGGAAAGGTGATAGTTTGGTAGCCATTTCTTCCTTTCAAGGACAAATACATCAACATACCAGACTTAACTGTATCAATTTCTTTTAGAAACTCTATGCATGGTAACAGATGAGTGAACTTTAATAGTAGCCACACCCACAACTGCTAACAACTTTCCTTAAAGCCTGTATTGGATATTTTTTAAGCATCTTAAAATGTTTCGTAGGTAATTCTGTTATGTTAGCTTCCCCCCCCGCACACACGCTTTAATACGCTAACGGATGTAAATTTAAAGGATATAACACTTTTATAACATGGCTGAGTATAACAGCAGAGGTTTATACTCAGTAGCTGATTATGATGCTCCACCAACAAAACTTTCAGTAGGGTAGAATGTATCCCTAGGTATGTTGTGACACTTGTTCTAGTATTTATATGTAAAAGGCATTTTTACCTCTTCAAAGTCCTCTTTGGCTGATGGAAGATCTGTAGCTAGGCTAGCATCCCCCAGGTGTTTCTCCATTCTCTCTCCTTGCACTACAGTGGTCTTTATGACTTTGCTGACCTTCCGGCCTTCCACTGGTTCTGACTGGAATTTGGAGGCACTAGGCAAAACAGCTGGTTCAGACAGGGTCACCTGTACGGGTAGAAAGCAGAAGTACGCTGGATATGAATTATGTAATGGCTAGCAGTGTGTCTCATTCTTTCTTAATCATTGCCACAGAGAACAGGAATGTAAGAAGTCTCTCCTCCCGTGTGCATGCATCAAAATAGTGAGTATACTCTGCTTTACAACTGTGGAACGAGACCTTGTAGGATACATGCCAGTTTAGACAGCAGGAACAGCCCTGGAGAAGTTGCAGTGCTGAGCAGCTTTATGCTGCAAGGGTGAGAGCTGCTCCCGGACCCAGAGCTAGCCTGAGGGTTGCAGGGACACTGCTGCCCTCTGCTGCACCACAGGCTGCTGTCCTGGCTTGCCTGCCACAGCCACGGGAGTTACACCAAGTAACAGGCAGGCCTCTTGCTGTGAGTCGCTGCTATATTCACATAGGTAGTGCCAATTAGTGGTATATGAATTTTAAGATATTCTTCTGAGAAGCGAGTCACACTTGTAAAACCAAGGAACTCTTCTTATAGGAGCAACAGGCCTGAAAATTAGTATACTGTGGTAAAGCAACAAACTCCATTTTACTAGGTCAAATACCAATTTAATGTAGATAGGTTCTCTATAATAAAGACCAGCTCTGGTATAGTCAGCTAATTTAAAAAAAGAAAAATAAATTACTCTGTCTTGTTTATCTCACTCCTAGCAAATTAATTCTGATGATTAATTCTGGTGAGAAAACAGCAATCACGTTCTGAGCATTTCTAATGCCGCTTGTTAAAGGTTGCTTTCATCAGTGCCAATACAAATGTCTGTAGGGCTACGGGGTGAACTAAGGCGGGACGAGCTAAACTGAGAAGCACTTACTTTTCCAGGTTGCTTTGCATTACCTGTATCTACAACCAGTTTGCATGAAAGTAATACTTTGTTGTTGTTGTTAGCATCCTCAAAGTAAAGAACACACCAGTAAGTTAAACCTACTATAACTGTATACTTTTAGAAGATCTTAGCTCTAGAAACCTAGAGAATCACAGAATCTGAGGCTGGCATAGACCTCCAAGATCATGGAGTCCAGCCTATGACCCAACACCATGACATCAGCTAGACCATGTCACTAAGCACCACATCCAGTCCTTCCTTAAACACCTCCAGGGATAGTGACTCCACCACAGCCCCGGGCAGAACATTGGACCTTTTCATTGCAGCATTCACTAATTTTCCAATTAGAGCAAGACGTATGATAACATGTAGAGATGTGCCATTTTTTCTGTCATCTTAGTACAAAGTTGGGCTTTGTTTATCAATTTGGTACTTCTCATAAATCACCAAATCTGTATCCTGACTTAGATTCAGAGAAGAGTGCCCTCTTTCCCTGCCCCGCCCCTGCCTCTTCGATGTCTTTTTCTTGCAGATGGAAAGGTCTTAGAGTAATTTTAAGTATCCTTCCAAACAGACTTGCTGGCATGACTAAGGTGTAGTTACAAAGTACACTGTTGGTGTACTGCTGCTTTGTACCATCGCAAGGGAAGCAGAAGGTCTGACCTCTGTCTGTTCACTGTCACTCTTCAGCACAACCCGTTTTACAACTTTGGAATAGCCATCTCCTTCTTCAACAGTGACAGGTTTTTGCTGTGTTCCCTGCATTAGGACTTCCTCCTTTTCTGTGCCGTCTGGAGATGCGTATCGCCGGATGATCTTTCTAGTGACCTGAAGAAATGAAATAGAGCTTTGTCCCCAAAGAATTTTAGCAATAGCACATTCCTTCCTATTCTCTCTATAGTATCTTTAACTGAAAGGACACTTTTTTTTTTTCTTACACAGAAAACCCGAGATAGATGATTCAGTGTTTTAGTCTTTAACACATATACTCACGAGTACCTGTAGTAAAGCTGCAAGTTGATGCATTCACCCTCCATAGGTTACCACACAGCACAGCTTCCATAAACTTACTTCATGAGTGGGCACAGTATAGATAGGGGAGTGACTCTCTAAAGCAGTAACTATCATTAGGAAAAGTATCTAGTACTTAGAGAGAAAAGATACTTTACAAGCACTCAGTTGCTAGAAAATGTTTTCAGACTTTCAAAAGGCTCCTGAAATTAAGAGGTTAGTGGCTTGGCTATCAAATGCGTAGGGCTACAATCACCGAGGGAGTTGGGTAGCGCATCGTGACACCTATGGTGCCAGCCACTGCTGAACTAGCGAGCTAGGATTGACCTACTGAAGAGACTAGTCTGGTGCTTATGCTTTGTAGGCCCTGACAAACCAAACAGGAGCAGAAGAGAATTGTGGGATTCACACCAAGATAAATTTCTCAAGAGGATGAGTGCACATCCATCTCTAGGTGACCTGTATGATAAAACAACCATTCGTGGGACTAATCTGGTATCTGTATTCAGCATTGGCATCACCTCTGTACTTTAGGTGCTTTTTACCAGGGACTGTTAGTATTTACACTCTTTACCTTTCCTCCTCAGGGAGCCAATCTCTGGGAGATACACCTTTCTTCACCTTCCCTTTCTCCTTCGGGCTAATTCTAACAGCGTTTGAGAACTTTGAAAATTTTTAATATCTTTGGGAGGTTGAACAGTCCTACTCCTAGGAACCAGCATGTTTCTGAATGTGGTTCAGGTTTGTGTTTAGGGTTAAACAAATTTTTAATAAGAGTATCTCCTAGAGATCTTCCTCAAGGCTGAAGAGTTAAGAGTGGCAGGGTGTGTAGGATAGTGTGGGCAAACACGCAAGGATGGTGGGCACCTCCACTGTTGTGGAACTTCACCCTTGAACAGGTGCAGAGTCCTGAAACACAAGTAGAACATTTGGAAAAAGTATGCTGTCACCCCAGCAATTCCAGCAAGGTCTGTGATGTTTTCTTAGAAGACAGAAGATGGAATTCGCCACCAGTAGAATTAAGTATAGACATAGAAGGCCTGCACCCCAAGCACTGAGTTGTTAGATAAGCCAGGAGCACAGAAGTTCCCTTTCCACTTCCATGTTGTGCGGAATTCACTTTTATAAGCACGGTCTGAAAATGCTTATTTATGAGAACTTTCCTTTCATTTCATGGCCTTTGTGCCATGAAAAAAATTGCACTGTATGTACAGAGATTTAGGAACCTGGTCAGGCACAGCTGAATGGAGATTGTGAAGGTCTAAAGTCTAGATGTAGATGACTCTTGCAGACCCAGCCCTCCATTAGTTTCATTAATAGGGGCAAATGCGATCTTAGATAAAACTGTGGTGGTGTGGGATTTTGGGTTTTGATTTGGGGGTTATTTTTTAAAGCCAATGAAAAGTCTACCTAGATCCACATTTCTGAGAAAAAGGGTTTGTTGGGCTTTTTTTTAAGGGGGACAAGTAACAAAATATGTCAAGTTACAAAGTATAACAGAACAATCTTGCGAATCAAAAGAATTCTTCAAACTTTGGAATCTCTCATGAACAGAAAATCTGTTTCCTTCTATCTCTAATCTTAAAAATCCTGTCCCTTCACAAAAGAAAATTTGGCACGTATGTGTCTATTCATCTTTCCTTTTACAGGACAGTAAGAAGGTAGCAAGGGGCAAAACTGACAATACCTTCTTCACCACTGTGTGGCCGTGTTCATCAGTGTATTGCTCCTCTGTGACTGTTTCTGGTGGCATTTCAGGCATGCTGTCAGCCTGTATGACAAAGAACAACGTTTTATGAAGGAAGGCCTTCGCGTAGGTAGCTTTAAGTGTTTTCAAAATTGGTTAGTTGGTTAGAGAATGAAAAAGGAATTGAGAAGTGTTAGAAAAGGAGTGTTCTGCAAAGAAATCCTTAGAAAAACATGCAAACAGAAGTTATTGTATGCCACAATGGACAGGAAAATATGCTAGCATTGTGTATGGGGCTGAGAAGTCTTTGGCCTCCTCCTGAGGTCTGCATGAGAATTTAGAGTTGGGTTAGCAGTATTACTATAGTCCTCCCTTTGAGCAAAGATAGTAAAACAGCTTGTCCGATGCCTATGCATTATTTGGGAGCAATCCACCCTTGGGTGTGATACCAGCACAGCTGTTCTCAGAAGCATGCCTGAAGGTGTCACCAGGGCCTCGTCATCACAGGCTCATGCAGTCATTCAACACTCGGTACCTGAATAATCACCCGGCGACGAACAATCCTGGTAGTGACCATCTCATCCTCATCTGAGCTGGTCTCCAGTGCACCTAACTCCTCTGCTAACTCCTGGTGGAAGCATGGAAGCAGCACTCTGTTGTTGCCTGTGGTGCTAGCAGTATTTACCGGTTCTGTCTCATTTTGACCTAGAACGGTCTTCACTGCCAAAAATGTTTGCGTTTAGGATTTAGGCCTCTTACCTGACCTCAGGCCATGAAACACCAATGAGGGGCTGGAGGCTTTAGCCAGCTGACTATACATTAGCTGTTCATCAGCATATTGAAAAAAGAGGCTGAATCTTTGTGGTACTAATTGTATAGGATGCCCTTAGTGGTCTAAGTGCTCTTAAAAGTTGCCAAGGATGTCCCTGAAATTGGTGGCCTGACATCATTACAGGTGGGCTAGAAGGTATTATTAACACCAACTGGAAAGCACAGATGTTGCATAGAGTTTCTGTACTAATGGGAAAATCATACAACAGCCCTTTAATCCCCCACACCAGGCAATGCACAGTGCAGCCTATAGACAGCAGCGCTAAGCTCGTTTATCGAGAGGACAACGTATGGATAGCCTTGGCACAGGAAAGATCAAGAAAAATTAGTAACAAATGTTGCAGTTCTCCCTCCTGCATAGGGAAGAATGTGAAATCTAAATCAAGAAAGCAGAAGGCCAAGAGAAGCTGAAAAGAACTGCTTGGGAAATAGTCGAAAAACATAAAGGGGAAAATAAATAGAGGGGGGAGGTGTGTGTGATGTGTTTCTTTTTGGTGGTGCTGGTTGTTGTTTTACTTCAATAAAAGCACCGGAAGGAAAAAGTAGTAAATCCTCTTTGAGGACAGCTTTTCCTACAGCAGCCATCATGTTTTCTACTGTAGTAAATGTTTCAATGTCCAAGTTATCCTAAGGATTTTATATTCTTCAACTTCTTTGTGAGATCCCAGAGAGGCAGAGCTCTGAAACTTTACATTTTCGACGTGGTACATTGGCAACAGAAAAAAAAGCCCATTTGGAGATCAGTGTCGCAATGGGAAGCAAGTTTTACCCAAGTAGAGCCGCGTTTTCCCTGCTCTAACTTCACTCATAATACAAATACCCTGCCCAACTGCGTCTTCTCCTTTTCTTCCCCTTCGAAGGGGCAAAGAAAGCTGTGTATTCATAAATCTCTCATCTGCCAATCATTTACCTTTCCCCTTAAAAGCCATATAGTTTCTGTCTTTCATTCCCTTGTGACATCTTCCTCTCTGCAAACATTGCGATGAGGTTGCTTTGTCTTGAGCGACTGATGACCTACCTCACCTCAGTTTAGCACTCTCCGATCTCCTGTCTCCATTTCTGTTTACTCCCTGTATGCTGTGGAAACACCATTCTCAAGGTTGTCTCTTCCACTACGTTCTCAGTATTCAAGCAATGTACTTCCTGTTGCTTCTTTTCCACCTCCCTAACTTGATGGTATTTTTCACATCCTAAGCTTTTAACATTTTTACCTTGTCTGTCATTACATCTGCTTTGCAGCTTTCACTTGTACCTGGTTTGTTTCTGCACTTGTTATTTACACCGCTCTTTCTCACATGTATGGACATAACCCTCGTGGAGCAAGGGAGAAAAGATCTGGGTTTTGGAAGGAATAAGGAATGAACAAGAAGTAAAACTTGTTCTTTTGTGTCAATTACTTGGAGGCAAAGTTATTTACCTTTACTAAAGATTCCTCTTCATAGTCTCTTCCAAACTTTTCCATCTGCTCATCTGCTGATTCCAGTATCACTAGACTAGTTCTCCTGAGAGAGAGGTCTTCCTGGTGGGGCTGTGGGTCCTCAGGCTCTTGGATGATGGGAGAGTCACCTCTCTGAGCAGATGATGGCAACCGCGGGGATGTTTTTTCCGTCTCATGCTTGGTCACACTGAGGCAGGCAGTTTTTTCACTTACAGCTTTTCCGATTCCAGCTGCTGTAGATTCTTCGGTTCCTGGAGTTGTGATGCTGTAGATTTAAAGTACGAGAGAAGTTTATTATCCCACAGTGCTTCCCGATGTCCATAAGTGGACCCATGCTGCTTTCAGCTGGTGCAGTGCTGGGCTTTGGACTTGGAAGGAGAATGTTGATAGCAACTGCTTATGTTTTAGCTGTTGCGAAGCCAAGTCCCCACTCAGTCCAGAATTTTCCATGTTCCCAGGCTCTGCCAGCAAGCCAGGGCATTGGGAGCTGGGAGGGAGCATGGCCAAAGCAGCAGATCCAAACCGCCTAAAGGGCTATTCCCTGGCATGCCCAATAAAGAAATTGGGGGCAGGGGCCGGAGAGGCCAAACACTGCTGGGGCATCGATCAGCAGGCAGTGAGCAGCTGCCTTGGCCATCGCTTGTCTTTCCTTGAGTTTTATTTCTGCCCTCTCTTTAGGGTTCTCTTTGTAATAATTCTTAACACGTCACTTAATAGCACTGTTAGTTTCATTTTAGTTACGAAAATCATCCTGTTTGAACTGAAGAGTAGTAGGGTATTGGGATTTTTTAACTTTTAATCCCAACCACGAGGGAGGGGGATGAGGGAGGGTGGGGCTGGGATGCTCTTATCCCCAGCAGAGAAACGAGCACTTGCACATTGGCGCATTGCCTCTCTATGTACGAGAGGCGCACGCTGCCGCATCGCTGCGGGTTTGGCACGACACTGTAGTAGGAATGGCGTGCTCTTTGGGACTCGCGTCCACATCACTGCCACTTCGGCGTGGCACTCCATTAGTAGAAATGCACGTATCCAGAGTGGCGCTGTATTACTAGACACGTGCGCTTCCCGACTGGTGCTGTATTATTAGAGCTGCGTGCTTCCACGTCACTTCTGCATCAACACTGTTCCTAGAAGCGTGCGCTTCCATATCGCTTCCGGTGTGCTTCTGGATTGGCACTCTATTACTAGAGGCACACCCTTCTGGTGCACTTCTGGGCCCCTTCTGGATTGGCGTTCTATTATTCCAATAGCACACTTCTGGTGCGCTTCTGTGTCACTTCTGGGTCGGCGCTTTATTATTACAAGTGCGCACTTCAGGTGTGTCCCAATCAACACTCTATTAGAGGTGTGCATTTCCGGTGTGCTTCTGCGTTGCTTCCAGATCAAGGCTCTATTATTCCAATGGTGCACTTCAGGTGCGCTTCCGTGTCGCTTCCAGATTAGCGCTCTATTACTAGAATGTTGCTTCTGGGTTGGTGTTCTATTATTAGAGGCACGCAGTTTGGGTGCGCTTCTGCGTCACTTCTGGATCAGTGCTCTATTAGAGGCGCACATTTCTGGTGCACTTCCAGGTCACTTCTGTGATCGCCACTCTATTATTCCAGTAGTGCACTCCTGGTGCACTTCTGCATCGTTTTCAGATCAGTGCTTTACTATTAGAGGCACGCACTTCTGGGTCATTTCCAGGTCACTTCCGGATCGGCGCTCTATTATTCTAATACTGCACTTCTGTAGCGCTTCCACGTCCCTTCTGGATCAGTGCTGTATTATTGCAGGCGGCATTTCTGGTTCACTTCCAGGTTGATTCCAGATCAGCCCTCTAATAGAGACGTGCACTTCAGGTTTGCTTCCATGTTGCTTTTGTGATCAGTGCCTATTATTAGAGGTGTGCACTTCCGGTGCAGTTCTGTGTCGCTGCTCTATTAAGACGGGTGCATTTCTGGGTCATTTCCTAAATCATTATTTTTTCAATAATAGCCGCCCCCTTCCGGGTCGCTTCCGGGTTGCCACTCTAATAAATCGGGCGCACTTCCGGGTTGCTTTGGTATTGTGGTTTATTATAATATGTGCCCACTTCTGGGTCCCTTCCAGGTTTGTCCCTCTGAGACCGGCGACACTTCTGGGTCTCTTCAGTATCGTCGGTTTATTATACCAGGAGCCCAGTTCCACATCGCTTCCGGGTCATCCCTCTAATACAGATGGACGACACTTCCGGGTCACTTCCGTATCGTCAGTTTATTATAATATGTGCCCACTTCTGGGTCGACCGCTCTAATAAAATGGTCGCACTTCCGGGTCACTTCCGTATCGTCAATTTATTATAATATGTGTCCACTTCTGGGTCGACCGCTCTAATAAAATGGTCGCACTTCCGGGTCACTTCCGTATCAGTGATTTATAATATGCGCCCACTTCCGGGTCGCTTCCAGGTCGACCGCTCTAATAAAAGAGGCGCACTTCTGGGTCTCTTCCGGGTCGCTGCTCTAATAAGACAGGTGTGCTTCTGGGTCATCCCTCTAATACAGATGGACGACACTTCCAGGTCTCTTCCGGGTCACTTCCGGGTCGCCCCTCTAATACAGACAGACCACACTTCTAGGTCACTTCCGGGTTACTTCCGTTATCGACGATTTATTATAATAGGTGCCCACTTCCTGGTCACTTCTGGGTCGTCCCTCTAATACAGACGGACGACACTTCCGGGTCTCTTCCGGGTCACTTCCATATCACTTCTGGGTCGTCCCTCTAATACAGACAGACTACACTTCTGGGTCTCTTCCATATCGTCGATTTATTATAATACGTGCCCACTTCCGGGTTGCCGCTCTAATAAAACAGGTGCACTTCTGGCTCTGTTCCAGGTTGCTGATCTAATAAGACAGACGCGCTACCGGGTCAACTTCTGGGTCGCCACTCTAATAAGACGGGCACACTTCTGGGTCACTTCCAGGTCGCTTCCGGGTTGTCCCTCTAATACAGACGGACACTTCCGGGTCACTTCCATAACACTTCCAGGTTGTCCCTCTTAAGACAGACAGACGACACTTTCGGGTCACTTCTGGGTCGCTTCCAGGTAACTTCTGTATTGTCGATTTATTATAATATGTGCCCACTTCCAGGTCTCTTCCGGGTCGCCGCCCTAATAAAACAGGTGCACTTCCGGGTCAACTTCTGGGTCGCCGCTCTAATAAGACGACACTTCCGGGTCTTTTCTGGGTCACTTCCGTATTGCTTCCGGGACGTCCCTCTAATACAGACGGACTCAACTTCCAGGTCTCTTCCAGGTCACTTCCGTATCGCTTCCGGGTCGTCCCTCTAATACAAACGGACGATACTTCTGGATGTTTTCCAGGTCACTTCCAGGTCACTTCCAGGTCACTTCCATATCCTCGATTTATTATAATACGCACCCACTTCCGGGTCGCTGCTCTAATAAAATGGGCACATTTCCATATCTCTTCCAGGTCACTGCTCTAATAAGACGGATGCGTTTCCAGGTCACTTCCGGGTCGTCCCTCTAATACAGACGGACAACACTTCCAGGTCTCTTCCAGGTCAGTTTCCTATCATTGGTTTATTATAATACACGCCCGCTTCTGGGTTCACCGCTCTAATAAAATGGGTGCACTTCTGGGTCTCTCTGGGGTTGCTGCTTTAATAAGACAGGCGCGTTTCCGGGTCACTTCCAGGTTATTTTCGCATTGTCAGTTTATTATAATACGCACCCACTTCCGGGTCTCTTCCGGGTTCGCTGCTCTAATAAGATGGGCGCACTTACGGGTCGCTTTTGTATTGTCGGTTGATTATAGCAGGCACCCACTTTCTGGGTCACTTCCAGGTTGCCGCTCTAATAAGGTGGGTGCACTTCCGGGTCGCTTCCGGATCGCCGCTCTAAGATGATGGGTGCGCTTCTGGGTCGTTCCTCTAATAAGACAGGCGCGCTTCCGGGTCTCTTCTGGGTCGCCGCTCTAATAAGACAGGTGCGCTTCCGGTTCGCTTACAGGTCGTTGCTCTAATAAGAACCTCGCACTTCCGGATCGGTGCTCTACTATTACAGTCATGAACTTCTGGTATGCAATGTGATCGACACTGTGTTAATAAGGGTGCACACTTCTGGTGCGCTCCCTGATTGGCACTCCATAATTAAAGGTGCACACTTCCGGTGCTCTCCCCAATTGACGCTCCATTACTACGGTCGTGCACTCCCGGTGCGCTCCCTGAGCGGCACTCCATTAGTACGGCCATGCACTTCCAGTGCGCTTCACATGTCACTTCTGGATCGGCTCTGTACTATTAGAGGCGTGCACTTCTGCTGCGCTCCCAGATCAGCACTCTGTTATAACAGCCACGCACTTCCGGTGTGCTCCTGGATCGGCGCTCCCTTGCTACGGTCGCGCGCTTCCAGTAGGCTCCTGAGATTGGCGCTCTATTAGTACGGCCATGCACTTCTGGTGCACTCCCGGATCAGCACTCCACTATTAAAGGCACACGTCTGCTGCACTTCCGTGTCGATTCCAGTTAGCCATTGTACTATTAGAGCTGCATGCTATCCGGTGCTCTTCCAGGTTGATTCTGGTTAGCTGGTGTGCTATTAGAGCTGCATACTTCCGGTGCTCTTCCAGTGGGCTTCCGGGTCAGGTCTGTATTATTGCAGGTGGTCACTTCTGGGTTACTTCTGGTTAGCTTGTCTAATATTAGGACCTGGGTACTTCTGGTGTGCTATAGGTGTACTTCTGGTGGGCTTCCGGGTCGGGTCTGTATTACTGCAGGTGGTCACTTCCGGGTCATTTCTAGGTCACTTCCGGTTAGCCGGTGTACTATTAGAGCTGCGTACTTTTGGTGAGTTTCCATTGTGCTTCTGGGTCGGGTCTGTGTTATTAGAGGCAGTCACTTCCGGGTCGCTTCTGGTTAGCCGCTCTAGTATTAGGAGCTGGGTGCTTCTGGTGCCCTTCTGGTGTACTTCCAGTGGGCTTCTGGGTCTGCTCTGTATTATTGCAGGTGGTCACTTCCAGGTTGCTCCCAGGTCACTTCCGGTTAGCCGGTGTACTATTAGAGCTCCGTATTTCTGGTGTACTTCTGGGCCAGGTCTGTATTATTGCAGGTGGTCACTTCCGGGTCGCTTACAGTTAGCTGGTGTACTATTAGAGCTGCGTACTTTTGGTGCACTTCCGGTGCGCTTCTGGGTCGGATCTGTGTTATTAGAGGCAGTCACTTCCGGTGCACTATCGGGTCACTTCTGTTTAGGTGCTCTAGTATTGGAGCTGCATACTTCTGGTGCGCTTCCAGTGGGTTTCTGGGTCTGCTCTGTTTTATTGCAGGTGGTTACTTCTGGTGTGCTTCCAGGTTGCTTCCGGTTAGGTGGTGTTCTGTTAGAGCTGCGTACTTCCAGTGTGCTTCTGGGTTGCTTCCAGTTAGGTTCTGTAATATTAGAGGTGTACACTTGCCGTGTGCTTTCAGTGTGCTTCTGGATGGGCGCTGTATTGATTACAGGCGTGCATTTCCGGTGTGCTTCTGGGTCTCTTCTGGTTCAGCGCTGCATTATTATAGGTGTGCACCTCCAGGTGGGTGACTTCCTGTTTGGCGCTCTGTTATTAGAGGTGCCTATTTCTGGTACACTTCCAGGTCCCTTCTGGCTTGGCGCTGTATTTTTACAGGTGCACACTTCCAGTGCACTTCTGGGTAATTTCTGCTTCTGTGCTCTATTATTACAAGCGTGCACTTCTGGATCGGTGCTTCATTACTACAGATGCGCACTTCTGCTGTGCTTCTGATTTGCTTCTGGTTTGGTGCTGTATTAAAGGTGCACGCTTCCAGTGCGCTTCTGGGTTCCTTCCGGGAAGGTGATGTATTATTACAGGTGTGCACTTCTGGTGCGCTTCCTGTTCACTTCTGGATTGGCGCTCTATTATTAAAGGTGTGTACTTTCGGATCTGTGCTTTTTTATGACAATAGCGCACTTCCAGTCCGCTTCTGGGTAGGCTCTGGGTTATTCAAGGTGCACACTTCCGGTGGGCTTCCAGGCTGCTTCTGGTTTGGTGCTCTATTATTACAGGTGTGCAGTTCTGGTCCACTTCCAGATCAGTGCTCTATTAGTACAGGTGCGCACTTCTGGTGTACTTCTTGTTCACTTCCAGATCGGGGCTCTATTATTAAAGGCGCACCATTCTGGTGTGGTTCCACATTGCTTTCTGAATGGCACTCTACTGTTACAGGCACGCGCTATCCAGACCGGCACTCTATTATTACAAGCGTGCACTTCTGCGTTGCTTCTGGATCAGCTCGCTATTACTACAGGTGCACAGTTCTGGTGCGCTTCCGCGTCGCTTCTGGATTGGTGCTCTATTAGTAGAGCTGCGCACTTCTGCATCAGCGCTCTATTATTAATGCCGCACACTTCCAGGTCAGCACTCTATTACTAGAGCCACGCACTTCTGGTTTGCTTCCACGTCACTTCCAGATCGGTGCTCAACTACTACAGCCACACACTCTGGATCAGTGCTCTATTAGCAGAGCACTTCCGGTTTGCTTCCGCGTCACTTCTGGGTCAGTGCTCTATTAGTAGAGCAACACACTTTCGGGCTTGCTTACACATCACTTCTGGTTGGAAGGAAGGGAGAGAGGGAGGAAGGGAGGGAAGGAAGGGAGAGGAGGGAAGCAAAAGGAAGAAGGCAGGAAAGAGGGGCCCAATGATACAGGGCAGTGAGCCATACCCTATTCCCCTGAATAAAAGACACTCTCGTTCTCCTGCTCGGTTTCATTGGGGTGTGTTGATACTTACAAATATTCCCGTTGTGAAGCCGATGGTTTCCCTGAGAATTCAGCTTCTACTTGTTCCTTATGCGCTTGTCTCAGGAGCTCAGCCATGGACACTTCTGCCTCACTCCTGGGAGTTACGTCCTGGAAAGAATAACTGACAGACACATCTTCCTCCGAGACAACAGGAGGGTGTTCAGTTGCCTCACTGTCTTTAGATAGTTTATGTTGTTCTTCCCTCTTCTGTCTTGAACTGTATAGCTCCTCTGGCAGGGCAGAAAACCCTTCAAAAAAACAGAGACGAGAAAAGTCATTACAAGTCTGACACGACTGCAGGAAGTCCTTTTCATTCTCCATGTGCATTTTAAGTACCTGCCTGGAACACTTGACCTCGTATTTGTAGACTACTTGAGTAGGAGAGGACAGAACCTCTCTGCATAGCTGCAGGAACACTATGTTAGCACTGCTATTGCCAAGTAATGAATCTTGACAGGAACAGACAAAATAACATTCACCCAGAAATTTACCTAGAGTTGTTAATTTTGAATCTCTCAAAAGACAGAAGAAGATTCACAATAGCAGGTCAGAAGAGGTTTTAGTGACTTCCCTGCCCCCCATCCATCATTTCTCTGCTTATGAAAAATAACGGCACAAGTAGGGACTGCACAAGTACGGACAAAGAAATTCAGACAGGACTAGTGTCAAGAAGTAGCCAATTGATGCCCTTTGAAGCCTATATATAAAACATGTCCACCCACTATCAACCCCCTAATCTCAAAATGAGGGTTCTCATCCTGCAAGTAAAATGTGAAAAAACAAAAATGCGTTTCTGTTCCCCAGGCTCTGAGTCACAAGTTTTGTCCTTTGTTTTTCCTTCCTAGCCATAATCTCTAGGAACTGCTTAAACTTGGAAGAGTAGGCCGGGGGAAAACATAACTGCTTGTACCGAATTTGAGCGACTGACCTTCTTCTAGTTGTACATTTTCTTCCAGATTGGATGTTTGCGGCTGCCTAATACTTAACCAAGCTGTTACTTCAATATTAGATTAAGGATGCAAAATGCAGTACTTTCAGAAAGGAGGTTTATGGTTCACAACATTTGAAAAAAAAATTTAAAAAAACCAAAACCACCCACTGACCCAGGCATTAAGTATTTGCAGGAGTTTCTGACAACACTCCTTTATTTGCTTTCTAAGAATCCACTAATGCAGAGATCATCTAGCTGCTGAAAGAGTGACCTCTGTGATGTCATGCTTGCATATATCCATGTTAGCTGCACTTTCAAAACAAGATTCTAGTGCTTGAGGATCAGAGTTCATAGGTTATTCCAGTCAAACATTTCAGAACAGGAGCTGGTGCTTAGGTGAGATAACCTGGGCAGTCTGGATCAGGGGACGCTTACCTTCGCTATGGTCCAATCCTATTGTTTGTTCCATTTCTGCGTACGTGCGAGTGCTGTGAACCTGCGCTGGGTCAATGCCGCTGGTCTCCATTAGGTGAACAATATCCATGCGGTTGATTTTTGTAAGACACTGGGTAAGACTGGTGTCTGTGGGATTAGAACAACACCGGGTAGCTGAGGTAGTGAGTTCTTACACTCTTTCCCTTCTGTTTTCTATATGAAGGACATCTATAGGATACTGAGCAATTTAATAGTGCGTATAACATACAGATCCTTTTAGAAACATTGCTATGTAAAATGTAAAATTCACTGAAGAGCTGCCTATAAAAATTATCACTTGTTTTATTTTTCCCTTCAATGCATTTGTTTAGTTTCCCGAAACATTTTCCAGTTTAGGAAAAAGAGGCCTCAGCATTTTTCCACCCTTTCTTTGCCATAAGATGTTCCGCCTTGCCCTCAAAGAAACGCAATGAAACTGTTCTCTTGGAGAATGCTACAATATGCCATTTGACACAGATGAGCTTTAATTAAAAAAAAGTACCCTCTATGCTCATTCTTTCTATTGCCTAAATTTTACCCAACTTTTCTTTTGGTGATTATAAACACATATGTCACCTCACCTAACAAACTGGAGAGAGTTCCATGTACTATAACTGGAAACAAACCTGTTGCGTGCTTCCCGTCCCTTTCAAGCCAATATTTAAGGAGTGCATGGCTCTGATCTTGAAGGGAATTAGGATTCTCAATTCGGATCTGGTGAATTTGCTCTTCCGTGAAATCCAGTTCTCTTGCTAGCTCTGAAAAAGAAATCCATCTCTGTAATGGCATCTTTTCCTTTTTCCCTGCCTTACACCTATTTTACAGCTCTTGGCAGCGAAGTGGGTTACAAACTCCTGAAACCAAATGCTCTTTGCTTCTATGCACCTCATGTTATAATTAGAGACGCTGTTAAATAGCAGGTTCATGGCAAAGACAAAAATGTGTTATGCCCTGAAGTGGTGGGTCTGCGTGAGGTTTTCTACAGGTAGTCAAATCAGTTTGAACAAACATTTTCAGCAGTTTCCTACTCTCTTACATTGCAATTGCCCGAGTCCTACCAATTTCAACATAATCTGTGTTGGGATGAGTGAAATATGCTCCCAGTCTTCTCTGGGGATTGAAATAGAGAACAGGAAAGGAAGAGGTGAATAGCATGAACAAAAGTATCGGGGATATTTTGCATATACTGTGAAGATGCTGGTAAAACCAGTATAGAGCGCAATCCTCATTATCAGGGAGTTAAGGTTGTTGGCCTGGTGTGCAACTCTCATTTCATTTCGAGAGCCTTGCTATTGTCAGGAGTGTGGTACTGCTCTAGGGATAGATAGAAAAAAAGCATTGACTTCAATTGGTTTTGCAACGATTTTTTGTCAGATTGTGCATTTTGTCACGGCATTGAGATTTCTGCACAGCTCTTTCTTTGCAAGCACTTTTGAGCTGATTTGCAGTGGTAAGATGTGTGCATTTCATTCTGTGTTACCTTCGCTTGTCCCCAGTAACATTAACTATCTCAGATCAATTAAATCCATGATATTGAAGTGACTGTTACAAATAGGTCCCTTTTTATCCCGTTTTCCTCAGCACCGTTCTATAGAAAGGAGGCTGATGTCATTTAACCTGACAGTGGCCTTCCAACTCAGGAATTCCAGAACAAAGATGATGGTTATTCATTTTCTTCTAGCCAGAGTTGTTGCATTTTGCACAAAAGAATAGGGTAATGTGTGCCAGGTCTTTGTCGCACTCTCATCCTGGGTGTTTTCCCTCTGGAGTTGCCACAGCAAGTACAGAAGCCTTACCTCCACATCTGAGTTCTTACTGAACAGGCTATAGGAATCTCAGTAACCAGAAGACAGTGAAATACTATGGTATTTCCATAAAACACCTTGAGATAATCAGGAAATCATCTGAAAGAAACATGAAGAGGGAGGACTGCTCCCCTTCTTTCCCTCTGGAATAGACAGCATGCATTTTACCTGTCCAGCTGAATCCAAGGTGGTCGGCAATGTGGGCCAGTCGTTCCTCTGTCCTTTCCTGATCCTTGTGTTGATCTAAAGGTCAAAAAGAGCCACAGGTTGCCTTTTACAAGTTAAAAACTGGTTTCGTACGTGATACAGTCCAAGAAGGGAAAGTGCTTTTTCTTTTTTTGTTTTTTCCCCCCTAACTTCTGCAATCTACATATGGATGGGCTGTCACAACTGGGTAACTAAAGTGAGGGCTGTAAATCCCCTGATAGATTAATAAATTAAAAAAAAAAAAAAAAAAAACAAAAAAAAAACACTAAAATGTTGATTTTTCCAAAATCACAGGACTATCTAAATTTTCCATTTGAAAATCAGGCTTTCATATGAAAATCTAAACAAGGACTGATGTGTCTGCTGTGTCTATTCTGGCCAAGTATTTTATTCTACATCTTCATTCTACCATTAAATTGAAGACTTTACCTAAGTTAAGCGCCATAATTTTCCATGCCTCCTTAGTAAATGCCAAGGTTGACAAATTCATCTGGACGGGTGCTTATAGTTACGTTCTTTCTGTTGCAGGGAAAGTTTTGTGCAAACAGTCCATATGGCAGTCGATGTCATAGTTTGTATTTGAACTATTGCTAAGTTCAGTGTCTTCCACCCTTTCAATTAGGGAGCAATAAGAAAATACTTACAAGGAAGGCAAGGAAAAAAAATCAGATGTTCTTTTGCCAGTCCTCATTTATTTCAGTCCCGGTGAGACTGACTGTTTCCCCCGTCCCCAAATCTGATTTGAGGATGGCAGAATTTGAGTTTTGATTTTCCCCAAAAGCACACATGGGGCACAGTACCTCTGGTTCAGAAGACTGCTTAGGGTTAATCATATATGCCAGTTTCATTCTAGCCACTCAATTGCCATCAGGGCTGTGCAGCAGTAGTACACAGATAGGTGAGGAAAACCAAACACCAGAATACCTGTACTACATGCTGAAGACAGAGTTTTCTTGAGACACAGATCGTCAAAAAAGGGGAACATGAAAAGCTTAATTGTTTAAAGCTTCTGTAGATTTCTTTGTATAACAATGCAAAAGAAAAGGAATTTGTCTGTCTCTGTTTCAATCAACACCCAAATATTTCATTATTAGTACAAATAAATAGTTAAGAATGGGGCCAGGGAAAGCCAAAAGCCAAAATGCGCATGAGCCGAGCAATCGGTTTAATGGTAAAACAATAGGTATTTTTGTAAGCACGTTTGTTTGTTAAGGTAACACTTCCCTTGAGCATTCATGCTTTGCAATCTTGAGATTGTTTCACAGACAGGAAAAATACAGACGCAACACAAAAAACCAAACACAGCTCACAGGAGAAAAAAATACACAACTAACCACCAAAAGCTTAAAAGAAAATGCCACACACATTACGCGTGTACACAAACATACAGACCCACACACGCCCCAAAGAAAACAAAGAACTAAAAAGTTTAATATATGACATGCGTCGCACAGGGAATCCCAGTCGCTTGCAAATACCTTCGGCATGGTCATGGACATTTTCATCGGGGATACGTTCAATCTGAGTCTCTACAGACTCATCCCAAATGGGTCTGGTGTCAAAGATGTCTTCAGGAACTGACTGCTGAGTCTCACTGGATGGTACATTTTCAATAACTGAAACTTCTAGGGCACTACTGCTTTCATCATCTGAAACTAATTCTTGTTCTCTCTCTGACTGCGTGAGTCTTTCCACTAATTTAGAAGCTTCATCGCTAATTTCTTCAAAGAATTCTATGGAGTTTTTGTAAAGGTCAAAAAAATGTTCCTTACTTTCTTTTGTGGGACTAAAAGGACCGTGGGAGGCTGAAGTGCTTCTGCTTTTAACTGGCAACCGCGATGAAAATACCTTGGCTCTTGCTGTTGCTGCCTCATCTGAGTCTAGCTCAAGCTTCAGCTCTCGTTCCCTTTCCCTGGTCTCTGCTTCTGCCTCAGCGTAACTCCTAGCTTTTATGGAACGCTTATTCTGTGGGTCCATGGGAATGCTTGCATCAGATTCAGATTTACTTCGGTTATCGTGTTTCACAGGTAGCTTGCTTGTTGTGTCAAGAGCTTTGGTCAACTCTAGCTTGCGGACAGATGTGTCTGGGTGCATATGCTGTTGTTCAGCTTTTTGGAAAGCTGCTTTGACAGGAATTTTAGACTTTGGTTTTGCTTGGTCATCTTTTCCTTCACCTCGCAAACTGTCTTGGAAGTCGTCTGTGGGAAGGCTCTCATTTTCCGATTCTTGAGAGGACTGCGAAGCAGCAGCGGCTGTTCTTACAGGAATTTTGGATTTGCTTTCACAAGAAGGCACGCTCTCCATTTGAGCAGTAGGGATTTCAATCACAGATCTCTGTTCTTCCGGTGAAGAGTCTGGGGACTCCTCGCCCTGTTCAGAATAAATTAATTTAGTGACTTTGGAAAACTCATCTTCCCCTACAGGCCGCTCAGGAGAGATAGGGCAAGGCACCTGACTGCTATCGACCATGTCGGTCTCTGTTCTGCAGAGGGGCTCAGCTTCAGAGGCAACAGTTTCTTTCTTTGGTGATTTTGAAGAAGCTGAAATACCCATTTTAATCGGAATTCTGGATTTAAGATCTGCTTTTGCGGTGCCTATGCTGACACCTTCGCTTACCATTTCTTCTGATTTATCACTAGACTCAGATGCTGGGGGCGAACATTTCAATGTATCTCCTTCTTGTATGTCCAAGTCCTCCAATTCTGAAGGTGAAAATGGATCTGGGGAGCTCTTCGGCTTAGAAGATTCCACTTCTGCTGCTTCTTTCACTTCTTCAGCTAAAGAAACTTCTTCTTGAGGCTGCTGCCCCATTTGGAAGAAGTGAAAGCTTTCGTCTGGATAGTTCCTTTTGGTCATGTCAATGGCACCACTTCGAGTCATTTCAAACAACTTTCCTTCCTGGAAAAGAAAAGGGTTTTGTTCACTAAGTGGTGTCCCTTCTTCCGTGGGTGTTCTGGCCGGTGTTGTATCAGGTGTTGTGCCTTGTGATCGCCTGTCTACCATCAACCCAAATATCTTTTGTTCTTCTTCTTTCACCCGAGCTTCAAAAGCTTCATCATCTTCACGTATTTCACTCCACATGTCAGAATCCACATCGGTTTTAGTGATGACAACTTGACTGATCAGTTTTTCTGTTTCATCTCTTATATCCCCAAGGGCAGATTCAGCTAATTTTGCTGAAGACCCTTGTGATGTTTTCTGACCTGCATCCTCTGCTTTTGGCTCTATTTCCATATATATTTCCTCTGAAGAGTGATATTCGCTATCTGCGTCCCTGCTAAGTAAAGCTTCACCACTCTCATCTTTTTCTCCTTCAGCAGAACAGTTTTCCCTAAATACCAGGCTTCTACCACATCCTACCTTACTTTCAGAGTCACTAAAGAAATGTGCAGAAGACACATTTTCATAAGGGCTTACTATATAAGGAGTACTACTTTCAGCAGCATCTACTATGCAACTTTCGAGTTCCAGTCTTTCAGTGGTAAGGGACGAATACTCTGCTAAGGGTTCCTCAGCATGAAAATCTCTTTGAGTTGTTTCGAAATCTGTAGGTGTTTTTCCCAAATCGCTTCCCAAAGCAGAATGCTCAGAGGAAGCCTCTTCAGCCAGTTTGACATCTTGTGGTACAGAGTACTCCATGGTACTATGTCCACAAGAACTATGACCTGCTTTCTCAGACACAGCTCCTGTAGAAATGATATCTGCATGTGTTAACAGTGCAGGTTTGACATCGTTTTCAGCAGCATAGTACTGCTGTAGTGCTAGTGAAGACTCAGCATGAACTTCTTTCTGAGACCTGTCGCCAATGGAATGACACAGAGTACCCCCAGGCTGTGTGACTGGGGCACTGGGACTAACTGCCTCACTGCAACCTGTGCTGTCACATTTGGAATTGCCAGCTTCTGCTGATAGGCAACCGTTAGAATGACAAGTGCCTGATTCACCGGTGGAAGCCTTACAGCTGCCCCCAAGGATAAGTGGTTCCTCTTTGTCATCTTCTGTTGGCTTATCCTGTTCTGCTTTCACTGCACCTATCCTGGCAGAGCATTGCTTGGAAGCAATGGGTTGAAAACCTGCTTCGTCAGGACTAGAACTGGAGTCAATACTGGACGGTAATGGTGAGGGTGGCTGTACGCGGATCACGGGCTCCATTAAGAGGCCTGAGTCGGCTTCTTTTTTCAGCTGAGTCAATTCCAGCTCGCTCTCTGAAGAAGAACTTTTTCTAGACTCAGGTGCAGACATCATCACTGTAGGTACATCTTTTCCTTCTACAGCCATCATCTCTGGTTGTTCAGCTTCACACACAGCTTCTGAATCAGCTACTGCATAAGATTCATCTTGTTTACAATCCTTTTTGCAATCTCTCTTCTGTTTTGCTTCTTGTTCTAATTCATCAAACATTTTGATTTTGGTCACCATTTTAAACATTTCCTCTTCGGGGGTGAATCTCTTCTTTGGTTCACTTTCTGAATCATCCTCTGGTTCTTCACTGACCTCAGGGATCATGGCTGACTTTGGTATGTTTGACAGAGCATGTGACTCTGCTGGTTTAGGTGTGATTTCATAACTAATTTCTTCAGAACTAGGAGTTTCAGGTGAAAGAGGACTTTTCCCTGAACTCTCCATGAGGGATGTTTGCTCTAGACTGTCATCGTCAGCACTTCCCTCAGGGTCACGTAGAATCCTGGAACGCACCGATGCCAGCTCTGGGCAGGTCTCTCCTTTGCTGAGAACAGGCTGAGGAGGACCCTGCCCCAAAATACCAGCCTTCACTGTTTGTTCTACAGGGCTACTTTCAAGGGAATCCCGGCAGGGAGACTCTTTCATAGGACTGGGCTCCAAAGAATCAGGCGTTTTGTGTGATGAGTTATCTTCTAGCACTGGGCTTGCTTCCAGTGAGTCTTTATGACTTATAGCCAGAGAGTCATCTGCAACTGGGCTACAGCTTTCACTATCATGGCTAGCAAGTGAAAGTTCCAATTTCTGGGGACTTCTAACCACACCACGGCGTTCACAGGTTATATCTTTTTCTTTCTCTAAAGCAGTGTCATGTGTTTCAGAAGACTTAGTTAAATGTGCAGTGGCTGTGGATTCTTTATCCCTGCTAACATCTTTCATAATGAAAGCTGAGCTACTTCCTTTATCAGCCTCTTCTTCAGAGGCTGTAGGTACATGCTCTTCTGATAAACGGTCAGAATGAGACTTAGTAGTCTCAGTAACAGCATCTAGCTGTCTTTCAGTACTACCTTTTTCATCTTCCTTTGGAGAGAGTTCCTTTGGAGGACACGTTTCTGCTGGTGTGTGTGCTCTAGCTCTTCCTTTAGTTTCTTCATTTTGCCCGTCACTTTTCTTGGGTGAGAATGAAAGGCTTTCAGGGCTTGTTTCTGGAGTCTCTGCCAGACCCTCATGCTTATAACTTTCCTCAGAGCTGATCTGAGGGGTTCCGTCAAGTAGACTACCTGGAGAATCGGCCACACCTTCGTGCTTAAGGCTCTCCGAGCTCCCATCAAAAGCAGCAGCACTTTGCAGAGAAAGAGCAGGAAGGAATCCATCTTTCACATGCTCTGCTGGAAAAGCAGCACTGAAAGGACTGGTCAGTACTTGCTCCAAGTTAAGCTCTCCCTCCTCTGTCACTGAAAGGTGTCGCAACTGTTGGTATTTGTCATTATCCTCCAATTCTTCTTTAATGACATCAGAAAAGTCTGTTGAGGTTTTTCTGTCAGGGCTGATCTGGAAGTCAGCATCTCCTTGGTCATCAGAAGTCCTGCCCTTCACAACCGCTGTATCTTTGGCACTTTCATCATCAAATACTGGGGGGAGAGGTTCAGATGGTTTTTTGCTGCTCTGCTCTTTCACCTGGTCTTTACCTGCAGCTTTCTTGGTAATTTCAACAGTAGAAAACTGTTGTTTTCCTTTTTTCGCTTGTGGTTCTTTCTCTGCTTTTAATACCGTGCTTTGTTTGTCCTTCTGTTTGTCTGTCTTGTGGCCTGTTACTCGCTTCGTTTCACTTTGTGAAGTAACTGGTTTTCTCCGTGTTGTTTCCTTCTCAGGGGGCTGTTGCTTCTGTTTGACAGATTTGTGCTCAAACAGTCCAGATATATTCTTGGATGGGTCTTGGCCTGACTGGAAGGCTTTCATCAATTCACGAACTGACATGGTCTCTTCCAGTCTTTCTGTCTTAGAAGAAGAAGGTGAAACAGGCGGCTGGGCTTTGTGTGCTACTGGTTTCCTGACTTGTACTGGTCTTTTAGAAGCCTTTTCAGCAGTGCCTTCTCTTGTTTGAATTCTGACGGGTAGTTTTGACCGAATTTTTTGTTCATCTTCCACTCGTTTCTGGAGAGCTTTCACTTTATCTTTTATGGAGCCAATAGGAGTTTCCTCTATAACAGGGGATACAGCTTTAGCCTCAGGAGCAGCTGACGGTGTTAAGCCAGGTTCCTCACCTCGGGACTCATCTGAAGTGAGCTTCCTTAGTCCTGGTTGTTCTCCACGGCTGTGCAGCTTGCCTTCCTTTTGCTTTTGCTTCTCTTTTACTTTTGTTCTAACTGGCTTTTTAATTTCTAAGGCAGGCTTTTGTTGCTCCTGCAGACTTAGTCTTTCAGTTTTTGGAGATTCACGTCCTTCTTTTTCAGAATCTCTGCTTATTACCACAGCTTCAAATCTCTCTTCTACCAAGTCTTCTTGTAAGGGTTGTGCCTGTACTTCATGAAGAGAAACATATGTTTTTAAATCCTCTGCAAGGTAATCTACCATCCCTGTCACATCTGGCTTCCCCAGTTTTGCCGTCCCTTTATCTACCCTGACTTCTACACAGGCAGGTTCGGTGACTTCTAAAGGAACATTTCTTCTGGCCTCTTCAATTTCTTCATTGCTGACAATGACCCATTCTTCTTCTACAATTTCTTCCCTGGAAAGGGACTTCTGCAAAATATGTTCTTCTCGGGTATAGGATCCACCTCTCAGAATTTCACTTACTTTTTCTAAGTCTTCTTTCACTCTTTCAACTATTTCAAAAGGCTCTCCTGGCTCTTCTTCAGTGGGCTTTCCAAGATCTTTCACTTTAATGGAGCCTGATTTATCAGAGGGGTCAGTTGTCAAGATGGCAGTCATCTTGATCAAGTCTTGTTTCATCTCAGAAACTTCAGACAACAGGTCTGGACTGGCTAGTACAGGGACTTCATTAACAAGATGGCTTTTCAGGATAGATGTTTCTGTAGATTCTGTCTCATCATCTTTGATGCGAATGAAAAACATTGAAAGTAAAATGGAAATCAAAAATAGAGATTGGAAAATGTAATCAGGACTGAAAATGACAGTCTTTGGTTGCAGTGGTAGGAAGGTCAACAAAATGGGCTGGGAATGGTGGATCCACAAGATCTGAGGGTACAAGAGCAAAGCAAAGCTAACGGAGGCAGGGGGAGGGAAACAACAAACCAAAACAACTGAAAGGAAAATGGTAGGAAATAACTTGCTTAACTTTATCAATATAGCACAACCACACATACATTATCAAAGCGGTAACAAACCAAACCAGGACACCACTAAAAAAAAAAAAGGAAGAAAAACCAAAAACAACAAAAAGAAACCACCACCACCAAAATTTAAAATTAAAACCAGAAGAAACACAGTGAAGTTACACAAAAATAGGCATCTCAAGATTGTTCAGATGTTACAGATCAATGTTCAAATAAAAATAAACAAGAAAAAAGGGGGAAAGCATTAGAACTGATTGAGAGTCGATTTCCTCTAAGAGAAAGCCAGTGTTAGCAAACTGTCAGAATAACATTAGGTTAACATTTTTTTTCTCTTAATGACCAAAATAAAAGTTAGAAGTAATTCTGCAGTCATCTAAAATATTATCAAATATGTAGAGGTCTGAATCAGCTGCAAACCGGCATTTCATCTAAGGGGATTTCACACCTAAACAATGAAACAAACATTCTTTTGTTTAAAGAGGCATGGTCCTTTCCTTGGAACATCCTCATTGACAACAAATGAATTGACGGAGGAAAGAGAAGACAGAGAAGAAACGGAGAGATAAGAAGAAAAACTGTGAATCAACTTAGAAGTGATTTCAAAGTTTTAAAAAATGTAATGTATGGCAACCAAAAATCAGAGACAGTCACACTAGACACATACATACAATTCATGTAAGGCAAGTTATTTCCATGCAAAGCAAAGGTGTTGCAGATGCTGCTGGGTATGTAGCTACAGTAAAAAAACAATAGCTCTAGAAATTAATTATATAAATTAAAGATACATGAAAATATTTTAAAACATACTGTGGTGAAATATTTGTCTAATCTGGTCAATCAATATACAGTAAGCCAGAGGTAGGTAATTCCTGGTATGCTGTAACTGCCTGCTGGGAATATTTAATTTCAGGACCACTAGAAAATATATCTTGAACAGAATGAGACGTTTGAGGACTTCATCAAGTTACGAACAGAAAGTACAGTTGTACATTTTTCTTTTAAAGGCAGTACATCGCATAAAACTTGACACATTTCTGCCCTGCAGGCTAAAAGTCAATGTACTACTGCGAATAAGGAGAACCTGAACAATACAGAATTTTCTGTATTTCTTTGTCAAAAATAGCCATTTTGCTAGCCTATTCTCTTCTGTGTAAGGAATATGAAATATTAAATGCTTGTGCTGTACATTAATTATAATCAAATTGATGGGGGGTGATTTTAGTGCTGAAAACTTGGTCTTTGCTGCTGCTGGTTTTAGCATTACCTGTCTAGTGCATACTGAAATGCTATCTGACTGTTATTTGTGTTCATCCAGTGTCACCAAATAGAATTCTTGGGGAATAGAACAGAATTGCTCTATGCCATAATGAATTTAGATGAGTCTGTGACAGCCACAACTGAGCAACCTCACCAAACCTGCATCCCGCCCCTTCCTCAGGGTGGGTGTTCTGCACAGAGTAAACAATTACAGGGCAAGGGGAGCATTCCAACCCTTTTTCACATGTATGTTTTATTACTTTGTTCAATTCACCTTCCATGGCCATGGCAACTGAAATTCCAGTCTGCTGCCTATACTATGCAGTTTCTTTTTCACCATGATGAAAATGGTTGTTCTGGTGCAAATAATACTGAATTAGAGAAAAAAATCTGATTCTAAAACTGTTGTTAATCATGGTGAATACTGTTTCTCATGACAGTATTAGTCTTTGGTCACCCTGATGTCTTTTTATTCTCTAGATGAAGCATTTCTACTTTAGACAAAGGAGGTTTGATCTGCAGGATCGTGGTGCTGTTGTTGTCTTTCCAATTAAAACATGTACATTGTACATCAAGAATAAATAACCCTCATAATGCAATGCAGAAAAAAAAGGCAACACACTGGACTTTAAACTGCGAACAAGACAGAAGTCATTCTTTTCCTAAGAAAATCACTGCATCTGAAAACAGTTCTTTAATTAGAGATACTCTTCAGACAGAATGCATGTTTGTTTGATTTGTATCTTTATTAAAGGAGATCTTCAGCATTGTGAACAACTCACCCTCATTTTCTAATCATAATGTCCTGATTCTGTACGTGCCAAGTGTTCATATATATATATATGTATATATATGGCTGTGCCAAGTGTAACAGTCGTATTTCCAGTCATATTTCACCACAGTAAAGGGTGGGAGGGGGAAGGGTTAAACAGCCTGATTACTTTGGACAGTATCACTTTTTTGCATGGTCGTATCTCATGAATGAAATATACTGGAGTATTATTTATGTTTTCATGAAAAGTGATACTGTCATTTGTCTCAAATATGAGGCAATAATATGGGTCAACAAATGCACAGAACAAAAAAAATGGAGGGATGAGCATTCATACAAGCAAAATAGCAGTAGCGGGATCACTAGGGATGTCAAAGGAAAGTAAGTTCTTAGATTAACTGCTTTAAACTGTATTACTTGTTAATTTATACATTAAAATGTATGTTATTGGATAGCTGCTCTGGTATTAAATTGTTTTCTATTACAGTTTTAAAGTATTGATGTTATTAGCAACAGCAGTTACAGCTTAGCTCTCATGCTTATCTTGATTCTTAACCATCTTTCATACAAACTGAATTGTAACATTAAAAAAGAAATCTTACTTTTTTCTGAAGTCATATCAACCTAGAAGAAAAAAAAGGGGGAAATTTAAAAGTTCAAATATAATCTACATATATAAAGTCACTAGTGAAGTGGTACATGTTGAGTCAAATCCAATAGCTGTATGGAGACACACCGATTCATTGACATAAATGGAACCAAGAATGTATGTAAAATAATGGCAAAAGCATGGTTTGGTGCTGGGGTTTTTGGTTTTGGTTTTTTTTTTTTTTCATTTCTAATGACAGAAAAATGGTTACTTTGTAATAGTTAGGGTCAATTGTAGATGCAAAATGTTGCAATCTATTTTCTTTAAATGCATATAGAATCCCAGACTTTTGTATTACTGAGGATGCTTGTTGCATTGTTCTTCATTTATTTCTTCTTGACTAAAGCAATAAAGTCCAGTATGGTTATCTGAAGGCCTATGTCTCACCTAGAAGGCAAGGTGTAAGATCTTTACATAAGTTTCATTGTACACATTCATTCTGAGATCACTTTTTGCATCCTTGTCTCTGTACTCCGTGATGATGAAAAGCAGGTGCAGAAATGGCTGCAGACTTGCTACTGCATAAGGTAAGAACTAGGACTTGCTGCCATTCATATCTCTTGATATCTCTAAATGGAAGGAGTGATGGTCCTTGGAGGCCATCTTTCTTACTTGTCAAAGCATATTTAGGTATAGATTGAAAAGGCCAGGCAATTTTACTGCTACAAAAAACATAGCTCTTGCAAAACCAAAATAAATTTTAAAATGTGCTGACAGACTATGAACATCCAAGAAGCACTTTTTTGAAGTTGCCTTGTAGTTTGACTTTTTCTTTTTGGTTCTGCTACCACAATCATTTGACCACACAAGTATAAAAAGATTGTTATTATGTACATTTGGACATGCAAACATAAGCAGAGTAAAAAGTAGCCCTAACTGCTTAATTTCCTAGACAAAGCTGTAGTGGTAGGATGACTAGGAGGAATGAAAATCATCTGTGTGGTGCTGTTGATCCAATAGAAAGGTGTAAGTTAAAGCTACCAGAATAGTTTTTTAATGAGTGTTGAAAAGCTTTTACTTGTTTAAAAGTATTCTTCATAAAGATCGAGATAAATAGATGCATTTATAAATAAATAAATTTATACAGATAAATGCAATGTATTGTCTCAGCTACAGTGTTACTAATCCTCGCCTTTCCATAAACTGAAAAGAAATACCAGTAAATCAGTGGCAACACTTCCATGCTCATACGCACCTTGCAATCGTTTAGGCTGACATTATTAAATGTGATGCCTAGCAGTGTGTATGAGAGATTCAGGATAGTCTGAGTTCCTCTGCTGCACAGATCACCTGACATGGTAACCTACCATCCCTAGGATACTTTAATTCCCCTTACTTTTAAGGTCCTCCAAATCAGTCAGGAATGATGTCAGCATACTAATCAACATTATTAACATAAAAACGAATAAAGTAAATAAAAAATAATTCAAAATGGATAAAATCACCTTCCATCAGTGAGCTTGTCTTTTTGAGGTTTAGTCTCAGATAAAAATATACAAAGTCATCAACGTTTGGAAAACGTATTTTCCAATATCCTTCACATTGCTTTCACCAAGCACAGATTTGCTAAAAACAACTTTTGAGGACTTCACTGGGAATGTGTAAAACAGCATTATAAAGGCTAAAAGTATTAGCTTTGTGCTTTTGGTATGAAATTGAATGATCGTCTGATAAAAAATGTTACTTTCTGAAAGAATGTAGTGAGAATCGGGTTGAAAACTTTAGTAACTGTTTTCACTTGACAGTACCTATATTTCAGCACTGACAAAGGAATGGCAATTTTTTTTGAGGGGTAATTTTTTCATGCTGCACAGAAGAGCACTTAAAGAATGTAATGGCTTGTACAGCTTATTCTTGAGCAAAAGAATTTCTACATTATTAAGGAACTCTTTTGAAAGCAAAATGAAGTATTATACACCTCCAAAATCAGTGCATCTGAATCAGTAAGATTTTAATCTTAGCAGTGGCAATGTTAAACTCAATAAATTTCAAAAATTAGTGTGCAAGACCCTTTTAAATGCACTCCTGTGTTGGTTTTGTAGCACTGAGCTGATGATTGATAATCCTATTTCACTACAGACTTGATCTTCCAAGCTATGTCTGTTAGCTGTATTTGAGAGCATACAAAGCGAGAACATGCTGTTATGGCAACATTACCTCTTCTTCTTGTTCTTGATCTGATTCTGACTCCTTTTGGTTCCAAAATGCCATGCAAAAAGAGAAGGGAAAAACAGAGCAGGCAAAATGCAACTTTTTAGAAGAAGAGAGTAGGAAAAAATAACTTCTGACACTATTTAACAGAAAGAAAGGCAGTACATTTCTGCAATTGATTTCCAATATCAAAAAGCAGCAAAGCTAAACCGTCGGTTTAAAACACAAAAGGCTAGAGAATCAAGCTAATTACAAACAGAAAAGCAGCTTCTGGTTGTTAAGACTTCTGTTTATACCAAAATTTAAGATATATACATGCTTTCACACCCATAAGTTAGCACAAATAAGTACTGAAAATAATTAGGAACATTACCAATTTAAAGTTAAAATTTGTTGAGCTGTGTTACTTTTGACTGATACAAAAATGCTCCAATAAAGATTGCATTATATGCTCAAAATGCTGAGGAAAAAAGGAGCACCAACAGGCAAGATTTTGGGCAAAAAGGCCCAATCCATTCCTAAAAAGCATGCAGCTCCCAATCTGACAAGGACAGTAAAAATTCAAGTTATCCCAGAAGAGCAATAAACTGCCTCTTTCTAAGGAAACAAGCGCTGCTAAGTATCTGGTCTCACTTAAACAGAAATCAAGGGCACTCCTGTGATATATGAGAATTCAGCTGGTCTCAATCTTGTCATACATATTCATACTAGAGTTTTCCTCTCCTTTTTTTTGCCCTTGACATTGGATGACTTTCTTCCCCAAGATACATTAATAATTGTTATAACAGTATGCTGAAGAAAGATCATTTACAGCATGTGACATCCTCATAGATTCTTGAAAGATTTAGCAGATATAGGAAGAAAAGTCAGTGCCAAAATCAATGCAGTATTAAAAACTAGTCTAAGAAAACACTTTTGGCACTGCTATGAACTTTCAAATCCTAGAGCTCAAGTGTTGTGAGATAGCAAATGAAACTATGGGAGCTGTGCAGCGCAAACTGGACTTCGGTCATCTTCTGATCATCATCTTCTGACGCTGTCATCATAAATTATCTTCGGTCATCTCTTCTGCATCCTCAGAAAATTCTTGATAAAACCTTTGAACAATGGCATTAAAAGTACCAAACCCCAGAAACTGAAAGCCCTTGTGTCATATTCGTTCTTCTTTAAAATACCTGACTGCAAAAATTTAACAATATTTTGCCCTCCTTCTTGTTTCTTGCTTATATTACAATGCTGATTGCTATAGATGAGTGTAATTTCACAGTACCTTTGTATAAATGGGTAAAGTGATGTTTAAATTACATATGGCTTGATGAACGAGGCCTCTCGTAGATTTGGGCTCCTTCATGAAAGATAATCGTCCACAGGGTTCTTGAGTGGTATCTCGCACCTGTGGTGGAGCAAACATACAGATGTTTAACCTCTCATTTTGCTCTTTTGCTGTATGATCTACTTGTGCCACTCAAAATTACTCAGAAGAAAGAGGCTAGATGGGGGAGAAAAAGTCCATGTAGCAGAAATAATGTGCTTTCTCTTTTTTTTCCCCCCCCTGCTTGTTTGTAAAGGTACATACAGATGCATTTGTCTGTCAAAACAAGAGAAGACACAAGCATTTACATGCTTACACATCAGACACTTATTTACAGAAGGCAATCCCAATGCTGCAATCACAGTCTTAAAAGAACTGAGACATTCCTGTGCGATTGGGCTTCTCTGATAACTTACAATATCCATTTTCCACTGAAATGGTCCCTGGCTTTATGGGCATTACAGAGACTCATTTGTATTAGGTGACAGAAGAATGAAGGTATTAGGTAAAAGGAACTAGGGCACTTTCCCAACTGTGGTAGTTATGCTGATGTCAGCAATAACTCTTTGCTCAAAATTTTAGTATTAAATATTGTGTTCATTCAGCTACTCTTTTGGCCAAAGAGCTGAAAACTGTGAAAGATGTCACTTAAACCTTATTCTCTTGCGAAATGTTTTCTTAAATGCATTGATAAATTCTAGTCTTAGAATGAAGAAATTGACAGAATATATTTGCAGGTGTGACCATTGCATCTAACTATATTGTGACATATTTTTAAGATTTCACAGTTAACCTTAGAAAATCTCTTTCACATTTGTTAGTAGAAACAGATGTCAGCACTTAGAACTTAAGATGCTGGTGGTGTAGTTTTTACTTTTGTACATATTGTCAGGAGGATTATGTATGATATCACTTTTAGCTTTCTGGACTGATCAAATGATATGATTAGATACGTGTGTATTAACTTGATCAGACTAAAACTACTAGAGCAAAAGGTGTGGGTTTGAACATATTTTGGAAAATCCATCACGGAGGAAGATATGCAAAGCCAAATGTAGGTGGGCATAGAGTTCTACATTAAAATAAGTTTACAAAATATTATTGGAAAGGAGGTAGAGGTTGTCTAGCATCATACAGCAAGTTAAATACGCTGAGGGAGTGGGCTGATTTTCTCCACTTTTTGGAAGTTACCATTCATAAAGCATTTCTCTAGAATGTGATGGTAATAGTAGATTCTGTTGTAGCTGGGTTTGTCCCAGGAAAAGGAGAAGGAAAAGTCTGTGGGAAGAGGTTTGCAGTGCTCTCTGAATTTCTCTCTCCAGGAGAGGAGCTGATGGTGGCTCACTGGCAAGCAGGCCTCTGCTGCTAGCACAGGCCGCAGCGAGAGCACATTTTTACGTGACCCTGCTTCCTGCAGATCACAGAATCATAGAATGTTTTGGGGCTGGAAGGGACCTTTAAAGGCCATCTATTGTCATGAACAGTTATAGCCGTATTTACAGCCATATGCATATTTACAAACGTAGGGCGTAACCATCATATTTTGGTAGATTGCCGCCAATTCTGCAGTGTCTTCTGACATTTTTTGCCATTTACGCATTTTCTCCTGCAAGGTATTGAAGTATGATACACAAAACCAAACAGGATTGAACTCTATCAGCTCTTTGGATTATTTGGTAGATGAGCCGGATTCCTGGAAGTACCATGCTGGAGTCTGAAAGAAGGCTGGGTACAGCAGAGCACAGGCACAGGTAAGTGTATTTAGAGAGAAAAATGACTACATTTTCAGTAGCCACTTCTGGTTGTTTTGACTACCCAAATCAACATTTAATTCATTATCATGAAATAATTTGGAACTGTTCTTCAGTCTGCTCAGTTTATTGTAAACTCAGAAGTAGACAAAACCCAAAAAAACTATACAATCCAGAGCTCATATTGTAACATTACCTTAACAAACAGAGGAAGTCTATTTTCTTTGAAAGCAAAAAAACTGAATATATGATGCTGCCCACTCTTTGTTAGTGGCACCAAATTGCCAAAGCAGTCAACATAGATGGGTTTTCCTTCTAATACCTTTTAGAAATGAGAAAGAAGAAAAGAGGCAATTAATCACAGTGAGGTGCTTAGGATTTCTTCTTAAGCATAATTCCACAGTATGTTTGATCAGTTTCTAACATTGTTAGGACTTGTCAGCATTTACCAGATTTGTTGTGTACAGTTACCTAAAACCTATGGAAACATTCCAGAGTATTAAATTCCAAATTATATACATGGTTAATTCAATAACATGAGTGTGATGCTACAAATGACAAAATGAGCATTCAGTGTCATTAATCTGGGCATATTCTAAGTCTATACCTCAATCTGGATTTTTCATTGGCTCTAATTTTAGCATACTTTGCTAACCTGCCCTCATCATAACAGTCAAAGAGATAATTTCTTCAGCAGTCAAATCAAAAGGCCTCATTTTGACCAGTAGGATAAGAAGCCAGTCTGGGAATATCACGAAGTTTCACAGGACCTTTTTACCAATGCAAAAACTTTCTAAATTAGATGACCTATGTGTTTAATCTACTTACAGACTGCTGCAGGAGGCAAAGACAATGTAAGCTGCTACTTATTTCAGTGGGATTTTGTAAAGGCCTAGAGCTTTTGAAAGTCAGGTCTCAGGTAAATGCTTCTCTGAAATGCCTCTGTAAGGATCCTGACCGTGCCTGTGGACTGCTATTGTGACGGCCCCCTCGCCACCTTTAAATCTCAGCTTTGGAGATGTTCCCTTCAAACTGCCAGTACATTAACATCTCATCTTTACTGTCCACAAATTCAGCCTTGTCATTTGATTTTATAAACCAGTGTTTAATCTAGCTGCTCTGCACAAGAAATTCCTGTCACAGCTTCAGGAACTGAAAGGACAAATTTTTTTTAAAGGCGGGATTCTCATGGCAAGAGACCATACTAAGCCCCACGTGTAGTTAAAGCACTCTGAATTTGTCATCTCCTCCGAGGAAGCTGACAGAGACAGAAAAACTGCATTTAGCAGGCAGTTTGCTGGATTCCACATAGGAAAGCTTTTGCTTATTCAGCAACAGAATTAATTGTGGGGATTTTGCGTAGCAGAATATTAAACCTGCAAGTTTAACTTCTTGGCATGCAAAGATGCTGACAAAATGTGACTACTGTTGACTGTCTTTTTGGTTAGTGATGTTCCTTTATGGAGTTACTGGAAGTTGAGAATTACCTGTTCTTTTTGGCTTTGAGTGTCTCCTGTTCTCTCACAACACCTACTTAGCATCAGGCTCGGGAACATAACAGTTCAGCAAAGAAACACACCCACGAAACTCAGCTTTACTCAGACATTCCTCTAAGAAGTTGGTAACTAAAAAGTGCAAGTTGTCTCCTGGCAGTTTGCTACAGAGCTAATTAAAAACAATGAATCACAGTGGATCACCACAGAAATGCCAATGAGGCACCTGGATTGAACTCAGGGTTAGTCCACATCTATAGAACTTAGCTTTAGGCTAACTGAGGAAAAAGTCCATTTACAACACCTATGTGCTACCTCTCAGCTCTCTGTTCAGTGACTCAAGTCTTTAGCCTTGCACAGCTGAAGCCCCAGTTGGGATGTGCAATATTCTTACAAACTTTGTGTTTACAAACTTTGTGTTTAATAAAAGCCATGGGCACTGTCTCCTGCTGACATAACTAGCCATCTCAAATAATACTTAGTTGGCAGTAGCTGCTCTACGCTGACCCTGATACCACAGAAAAGGAGTCCTGATGCTGATGGACTAAATGGTAACCCCCAACTTCATTCTATTACCTGATTTCCTAGCATAAAATCATTCCACTTTCTATGTATAGCTGTTTACCAGTGCCACCATAAAAAAGTGTCTTGAGAAACAAATTCTTTCAATTGATTTTTTTTTCCTATACATTTTCTAAGCCTCAGTCCCATAACAGAGAGCTCAGATTCAACCACCCCACTTCCGTATTTACTATGTCCTTGAATTTGGCGTAAGGTTCCTGTTACCTGGGTTTTCAATTGCTGAGGACTGCCCAGAGAACACATTGGATGTCTCATTCAAATGATAATAATGCTATGGGGAAAGCAAAATATGGTATTACCCAAGTCAGACAGGGAATTCCTTTCTAACTTCTGATAACTGCCTGATTGGATTTCCTTGTGGGTGAAGCACACAATTAACGACCTTCTTTCTTGGTAGGTTGACCGAGGAAGACCCAAATGCAGTCACCTAAATATAGGAAACCTTCCCACCACAGCCCTGTGCACCAAGAGATTGACAACTGCCCACTGGGAACAGGAGTTCATCACCCATACCTGGCAGCTACTTTTCCCTTACATCTGAGAAAGGGCAAAGTTGCCGTCTTATCATGCATGATACTGCATCATGACAGTAATTGTTTGCACCACTATTTTTCAGTACTTGTGGCAGACAGAAAGCAGAAAACATGAGAGTACAAACAGACATGAGAAAATTAAAAAAAAAAAAAACCAAACCCAAAACTGTTTAAGATTCTTCTACAGTACCTCTACATCCCTGCTTCTGGCAACTTCAGCAAAATTTTCTTGTTGTTCTAGAGTTTTATCCACTTTGTCATCTGTCATGCAAAAGCATCTTAACCGTGCTTCGATGGGATCATGTGATTTGGCAAATACCACAAATTTGGCCATGTAGGGGACACAGATAATCTCTCTGTACACTTGGGAAGCAAAAGTAACAGATTCTTGTGTCTGTCGACAATCTATCAACCAAAATCTGTAAAAGAAAATGAAGAGTTGGGTCACTAGCACAGACAGATTTAAGCAAGAAAATGCTGTGTTTTCCCATCTTGGCAGCATCAGCTGGTAACCACGCCAATTGTATGTGACAAGTCAGAATGAAGTTTAAAAAAAAAATAGTTACGGTTTGGGAAGACTAACCTAAGAATGCTCAAGGTACCTCCTGTGCATTTGGGAGCATGAACCATAATCAAGGGGGAAAGCCTTTGGACCTAAATACCAGATGCAGACCCTCCACAGAGTTGCTCGCTGCACAAACTCCAGGCCACTTGCCTTTGTGATAAGATCTCACTCTGCTGGAAGTTTATTTGTTTCCAGGTACATGATTGGCTTTAAAGAAGTTCCTTTGTCCTATGGCAGGCAGTCTCATACTCCTCTGGATATAAATATAGATCTAAATATATATAAGCCTTTTCATATTTTTGCATTTATGAAATACAACTATTACATTTATAATCATTTACAGAACTTCCTTATACATTTGGCAAGACGACCACATTGTTATTTTGCAAAGATGACAGCTTTCGCTTAGAACATTTTTTACTTCTACTCCCAAAATGTAACAGCAAAAATGCACCAAGCATTTTACCAGGAGTAACACGTATCACCTTCTTTCTCAGCAATCACTTCTTTTAGTTTCTCTGTGGCACCAATGACATTTTTTAATATAAAATTTACTGTGTGAGTGGAAAGCATGCTTAACTCTGATACCCATAGGATAGAGACGGAGAGCTCAAAGACACCTCAAAACCTGATATCGTCTACAGGGTGCTTACTACTTCCTGTAGATTACATGGTACTGTAAGCACAGAGCATACCTTTCAAGTATGCTTTCTCTGGTCTTACTCATCTGCAGTTGAATAATAGCGAATTTCATGCTGTGCTTATCTTCAGAACATTTAACAAACACACTGGTTTAAAAACAGGCTGCTGACATTTGAAAGAGAGAAAGGCTGTTTGGTACATGCAGGCTCTGCATACTGATACTTCCTTTCCATGTGCGGGAGAATTATGCTATGCTGGGCTCAAACTGGAGAGGCTCTATCCTCAGAGAAATCACCATATGCTCAAATGATTTGCTGTCATACACCAAGGGCTAAAAAGCCCAAACAGATACTTTTTTTTCAAAGCTGTGGCTCAGGAAATGGAAAACAGCTATGCCTCAAAATCTGCCGTTTAATTCACGTGGATTTTGCACAAATGTATCTCTTTCCCAAGATCGGTTTGGTCAGAATTAGTCTTTTGAAGGGAAAAATTGTTCTCCACCACTAATGATTTAACTAGACATAAACAAGTTACTGTGAAAAGCAAACAGTCAGGCATCAGCTAATTCTCACTAGGGTCGATGCACTTTTAGACCAGGGCACAAGTGCAGAAATTCAAGTTAGCTTGTCCTTCAGCAAAGAAGGTAATTAATTCTCTGACTGTAAATACATGAAAAAATCCCATATTCTAATTTTAAGAGCACTTAAAATCACATTTGGGTTGAAGTAGCCTGTTGACCATTCATTTAGTTTTAAAAAGAAGAGGTAGAACCCTTTCCAATCTGCACATGGGACCCCACCTAGATCGCAGCACATTAGCAACAGTAATCAACCGTAGTATTGTAATTGGGATTAAGAAAGAGATTGTAAACCCCCAGTCTGGCTGCATTTCCTGGGTAGCCCTGCTGGGGACTTCATAATTGTAGGGACTTTGACTTCTCTTACTTTGCATCTAGTGTCCACATCTGGTTCTTAAATGAATCTTTCATTTACCCCTTTAAATAGACGGCAGTATCCATTTAAACAGCAAGTAGCAGATGAGAGCTAAAACACACTGTAAGATCTCCCTCTTCTGGTCACTGCCGTTGAAGAAAAACTAGCTGAACTGAAAAGAAATGTAGATAAGCAAAGAAACTGACTGACTGGGAAGAAGGACATTGCTGAACTCAGGAAGTGTAAAAAAAATCACACTTTATTTTATGTTAAAGTTATACTGTAGATTGGACTGCAAGAGCTGAGCTCATATTAACACTGAATAAATTATTTCATTAAATAGCAAAGCTAATCTAATAGCATAACAACCCTGGACACTGAATGGTTGATCTTAAGGAAATCCATTGATTTTCACAGGCAAATTATCCAAGCCCTTTCTAACTATTTGCTATGCTAGACTACACACCCTACATCTTTCCAGGCCATGGACTGCACCTCCTGTTAGAGAGAGGAGATTTTTGAGCATTTTAGTGATATAAATCAAGGATAGTATACAAACTAAAAGACATACATACTTTTTTTTTTTTTTTAATTACAAAATTGTGTTTTCAGAAAGACAGCAGTTGAATCTCATCACAAGAACAGATGGTTGGATGAGATTCTTCTTGATCACAGCCTGGTACACCTACAGGCCTTTCTGCTCCATTTCTCATTTGTTGGATATTCTGGAAATAACATCTTTTATAAGATGTATAATAATCCCACATAAGGAATTTCTGTTTCCACAGAAATTTGCATATTTGCATATTTCTCATCAATTGGTCCACAGCATGGACAAAATATCTATGATCCTAGTAGTACATAAATTAAAATAGTTTAAAGGAAGTATTTGGTGAAAAAAAAGACATGTGCTTGAAAAAGTAAAAGTCACATTTTGTGGTGCAGGTACCTGGCAGACACATTGGTTGTGAAGGAAACACATTCATTGACAAACGTCAGTGGTGTTGTTCCAGTGATGTCCTCCCACTGGGCAGGGGTGGTTCCTCCTGAAATGAAATTTTTAAAAAAATTTAAAACAAGCAAGTCTGCAACTTCCTTGCTTCCGAGAAATATGTTACATTCTTCTGAGTTTTTACCGGCTATTAAACCAGTAATAATCCCAAACATGCCTTCTCCTTAGGTCCATGTTATTCCACTAATGCTAGCAGGATTGTACAGGTTTCCCCTGAGCGAAAAAATTGCCTAAATGATTTTCAAACCACGAGTCTTGTAGCACAGATCCAGAAATGTTAAAAGAGGCTCAAAGTTGGGAGTGGGGGGGAAATGATATAACATTCAAAATTACTTCTGTTCGTTCTAGAGTACTGACATAAGTGGGGCAAAACTGACCCTGATAGAGTGCAGTTAAAGCTATATTGTTACACTTGGGAAAGAATAACAGTTACTAATAGTGACAGCTACAATTTATGATTTCTATATTCAACTCTTTTTTTCAATTAATTCAAAGACTCAGATCCACTATGTACGTAACTAAGAATCTTCTTTGCACCTTGATATGAAAACCTATGAAACAATGTATGTGTGACGGGCTCCCTGGAAGATCCTGCAGTCGAAATGTGCACCTCCGGGTCATGCTGCACAGTAGACAGCCTTCTGGATTCCCACCCGTCTATTAAGTGTTTCAGCCCTCTCTGTCACAGACATTGCCATCTTCCTGCTTGGCCCACGCAGCTGAAAATGTGTGCACAATCTGTCACCTTGCAGCTGTGTCTTCAAGTTCTTCAGTATATGTCCCTGCCTCACCTCTTGGTGAACACTGTCCAGTTGGTTTCCAGTTACCTTAAAAATCACACTGAGCTCACAGAAAACACAAGTGTTTATTTCTAACAACAGTTAAGAATATTTGTTAAAGCCATATGAAGGACTAAAGGGAAAATTACGCATAACCAGGGCTAAGTCAGAATGTGTGCCTGTCCCTCCACGCAGATACAGCTGTCTTGTTAGATAACCATTTGGCCATTTAGCACAGTCTTTATGCGACTCTTACACCAAGCTGTCTCTGTAAAGGAATGCTACTTTTCAGAAATTTTCTCATTTTGGGGGAGCATTCTTGGGCTGAATTTCCCTTTTGAGGTTTTCTAGAGGATCCTTGCAGATTTACTGTCCCTCCAAAAACTTACTCAAATTCCTCTTTAGAAAGGAGACCATTCTTCTCTAAATAGACATTGTTTCACTTTCTTAGAAATGCAATTACTTCTTTGCTGACCAGGTGTTGTTTCAGGTATTTCAGCAGCTACCTAACTCCTTTGTATCAAGAAACTGTAAAAGCACCCGTTTCCGGGAATGACTCATTGGCACAGCTCAGCGTGTAATGCATCTTACATGGGGCCGGTATTAGAGATCAGTTTGAAAATTAAGAAAGATGCTAACTTTTACACAGAACAAATGCATGCAGCTCATTTCTGCCTCCTAACTAATCACTTTGGAGTAATAGCAAGTATAAAGTGTTTAATTCAAGTATTTTCCTCTGAAGCATAGTTCAACATTCTGTGTGTACTACACTTGTCTGCTAGACAGAGGTGTGTTGGTTCTCATGAAACAAACTGTAAGGAAAATGCTAAAAACTCCCAAACCCTGAAGTCTTTGATTACATGATCTTTTTTCACTGGGACAGAATGAAGCCAGCCATGGCCTGCAGGCCGTGAGCAGTTTGCAGTCAGCTGGGGCAGCTGCCCCAGGATGGCTACAGGTGGATCCCATCCCACAAACATCACACTCAGTATAAAAGCAGCAGTTTGGTAAGAGTGCAGCTCTTTTTGCTGCTCCTCCTCCTCACTTCTGGAGGGGGCTCAGTTAGCATTCTGCTCCTGAGGGCTGCTTTCCTGCTTATCGTGACTGCCATAAGGGCAGCGGGGTGAGTATAGCTCTGTATACCTTATAGTTGCATTGATACTAGTTTTGCTGTTTAATTAATCTGGTTACATTTCAACTTGCGAGCTTCCTCTCCCTTTCCTGATCCCTCTCCTCTGGTGAGGAGTTATTGGCTGATAGAGCAACTGCTGTAGTTTAGCCCTGGATAAGGGCTACATGTAGACAGATTATATTATGTATTTCTTGTCAGGCCAAACAACAAATGTTATTTCTGCTATAACGTAGCAGAAAATTTCCAGAGTTGCTTGGAAAGTTGTTTATTTTTGGAGCTTCTCATCCCAGTCACATTTTCCCCAGGTTTTCCATGTGTATAATCCCTTTAACATACTCAGTCGGTGACAACTGACAATTTCAAGATGCATGTACAAAGCTCTAGTATTTGCATCCTACCTGTTATGCTGCACAGTAACCTTAAAGTGGGTGTGTCGCCTCCATAACCATTCATGATCCCATCACTAGAGGCCTTGGGGACAGGAATTGTCATCGTGATGGGTTTATGGAATTTCCTTCTCCTGGGCTCCAGTGTGACTATAGGACTGAAGGTAGCCTTGTTGCCTAAAATCTTCTTTGTAAGTTCAGGATGCATAGGTTGAGCCTTCCCAAAGCAAAAGACAAAACCAGAGTAGTTAATTGAAAAGAGTTCAGTGAGTATGTGAAGAATTGGGTCTGTATATTGCTATAAAACCCTGAAGTTTCTACACTGAATGGCACAATTTCCCATGGAAATCTGAAGCTCAGTCCCCTGGACAAGATAAGTGGTGGATGCAAGCAGCAGTAGGAAGGGATGGATGTAGGGAAAGTCTTCTCCCGCTTTCAGTGGTGAACTGGGAGGCTGGTTTACTTCAGGTTGTGAACCTGTACATTTGACCTAGTTATTACAGCACTTCATACTTCTCTGATGCCTTCCATAAGAAGTATTTAGGAAATTTTTCTATGGCCTACAGTAATATCATCAACACCATCACCAAAATTAGATGCTTTTCCCAAGATCATATAGACAGTGAACAGGCAGGAATCTGAATTAATCAGAATACCCAAAGCTTTACCACTTGCTTTGACTTCGGCATGGATTTTTTTAAAAGCTATTTTTACTGGAAGCTTTCTAGACAACACCTAAGTGCTGTTTCTCCAGTCAAATACGGTGATTCTGCATTGGGGAAAAAAAAAATTATAAAGTTCAACCTTGTAACTGTTTAATTGTACCTGGAGGCCAACACGAATTCGTTTGGTGAGAGCCCCTTCTGGGAAGACTGCCTGCACCTGAGGTACAACAGTGCTGCTCAGCACCCCTCCCTCGGGTCCGATCAGGTTGCTGTCCTGTTTGATCCGGGACACCACAGCAAAGTACTGAGGGAAATCGCGGGTGATGATGCGGCAGATACGTTTCTTCTCGAGCTCCTCTGGAGTGTCAAGTACTGATGCCAAAAGAGAAGATGGTCAGAAGACAAAAAATTCATAGAAAAAACACAATGCATTTAATCTTTTCACAATTTAACTGCAACTTACAAAAGTATTTTGTCTACAAATCGAAGGGGAAGAGGAAACATACCCCAGTAGCTTAAGCTCAGCCAAAATGGAGAAATCAAGAATGGAACAGAACAAGTAACTGAATGGAGCTTAAGACAGCAAATGCAGAACACATTGACAGTGTCCCCAAAATCAAGGGGCAAGCCAGCAAAGGGATTTGCCCCAGCCCCTTTTCTACTTCATGTGTTTACACTATGGCCTGGAGTAGCATCAGGGAAACTAAACTCCCAATCAAAAAAGTATCAAAACACGCATTCTGCTGGCTTGTTTACTTTAGTGGTTGTTTTTTTAAAGCCATCAAAATTAATAACTAATTCTGCAGATCCTAGCCAGCCCAAGGCCATTCTGTTCTTTCAGAAAGCAAGAGTACCCATGACTGACATTTCCTCCCACGCGTGTAGCTGCTTGGAACGGATTAGTATGGTACTTGCCTTGTTTGGGAGAGATGTTTGCTAGGGAAGCTTTTTGTTTAACACTATGAAAAGCAGCAGTGTAAAAATTTAAGTCTAGCATCTCTTCTCAACGATGTGATAATAGAGTCTCGAATGTCAGAAATACAAGGTGCTAAACAGAATAAGGGGTTACACTGTTAAAGCGGTTACAGAAATAATGCAGGAGCAAACATTTTAAAAGTCCCTCTGGATACCTTCATCCATCCCATTCAAGATCTCATTCAGTTCATCCTCTGTGTATTCACAGAAATGCTCCTTCCAGCTGTCCCCATTCTCACTGCGCAGGATCACCAGCTCTCTCTCTTTCCCACGCAGAGCAGCAAAATGAGGTATCTCCACAATCACAGGCCTGGCACAGCAACACAGCGCATTAAATGCACACGGGAGAAAGGAAGGAACAGGATTAACAGCAACTCTACTCAGTCTGCTACAAAGTGACCTGGAATTCTACCTATGTCTCTGAAATACTCCGGCATAATCCTAAACTAGTGGGTCATTAACACCTATTAAATTTTACAGGGACCCAGTAAATGCTGAAGGATAGATTAAAAAGTGCATTCACCTCTTTCCACAGTGCGAATGATATTTGGGAATGTAATAGTGCTTAGCTAGAAATTTGGTAATTGTTTGGCAAATTCATAAAAACTCATGCTTGATTTAGTTGTCACTACTGTCTGGGTTAACCTGTGCAACTTCATGTCAAAGAGAATCTACTGTAACGCGTATGAATAGCGGGACAAATTCTGATCTCACTTATACTAGTGCAAATCAGAATAATTTCATTGCAACCAGTGAGGGATTGTGAACTGTGCCAATTTTTCTTCATCGTAGTTCTAGATATTCCAATGAATTTATTCTTGATTTACACTCTGGGACAGATAAAGGTCTGAGGACATCTGGGTTTCTATTTCAGTATAGGAGATAAGAATTTGCTTTGTTGCCTCACAAGCAGATGTCATATGTATCGGTGTATGTGTCCATGTATATACACATGTACAACATGTATACATATAGCTGTATTTATATATGCATATACATACTCATAGAAATATGAGACAAAATACCAATATATTTGTATACACACTTCTCCTAATTAGGACTCACACAGGCTACCATGCACATAGTAAATGTCATGTGTTCTATTCTACTGGTGGTATCCAACATATGACTTGTTGATTAATCAGCCCTTGATTAAAAAAAAAAAAATTCTTTAAATTTACAGTAGATTCCTTTTTTGGTCCCAATCCAGGTTGCTTTGCTACAGACATCAAGCACATAACTAAGAAGATTTCATGCCAAAACAAAAATGAAGGCCACAGTACTTTAAGATACAAACATACCACCAAAACAAAACCACATACCACAAAGGTTGAAAAATGGTCCACTAAGGGTTAGGTATACAAAATTTCAAATGATAGAAAGGGACAATATAATGGGCAGAACGACATAAAAAAAATCATATTGCAGAAGGAGGAGAAGAATGGGGAGGTCAGCATCCATCAATTTGTTTCAAGTGTCTCCTACCCAAGGAATTTGGTCCCAGGAGGCCCCAGCTGAAGGATTCGGCTGACCAAGCTTTCTCCCTCATTAAGTGGGGGAGGAGCCGTTGGCAGATGAAGTTTACTGAGTACATCCAAAGCAGCAGTGAAAGAAAGAACATAAATAAACTTTATGTATTTTTTTGTGCCAGAATGCCAGTGCCACTGTCTGGTCCACAGAGTGGAATTAGGTTGTACACTGAATAAGGTTCCATCCTAGCGATGACAACTCGACCAAATTTGGCAAAATTAGTTTTGCCCATTGAAGATCTTTCCTTGTTTATAAGAAGAGAGTGGGAGTTTTGACAGTGAACGCTATGGAAATGGGATTTGGACCTTAGAAAATGAGTCTCTGCAAATGGTCGTTTTCTGACATCGCTGCCAGTGTAACACCTAGAAAAACACTTGGAGGAAAGGCACAAAGATCTGAGAATGAAGAAAACTGTGTCTTTCAGGTGAGACATTCTTGCTAGATAGAGAAACCATTAAAAAGAAAATGGGAGACATACTTAAAGTCAATTTGTGTGTGACAAAGATAATGGGAAGACTTAATGTGACAGCACAGTATTTCTTCTGCTCTTTAGATTTCTTTTGGCTTCTCTTTAAAAGCAACCAAGATGAAAATAATAATTGGTATAATGCATCTGATTAGGCAGCTTGTTTGCTGTTATTTGTGATGTTAAGAGGGGTCCTGTTTGTCAAAATGAATGGTTGGCTTGTTCTTAACCATTGCATTTGCAATGTTGGAGACCTGCTTTTGCTTTTTTACCAGATTAGAGCAACAGTGAAGAAGCCAAAACCTGTATGTTCCCCTTTAACACTCCATATAAAAGCAGTTGATGGTTAAAAATGACCAATCAACTTTTTTTTCTCCCTAATAAGCTCAATCTTTTAGTAAAAGCACTAACAAAGATAGTGGCTCTAATGACCACCTGTTACAATAGGATTTTAAAACAACTGACTTGCTTTGAAATGGATTTAAACTATTGCTGTTTACAGTCACTCTTATAATTTCTGCATGAAGCTATTTATTGTAATAGAAGGGGTTCCTTCACTCATCCACTTTTGGATGCCACAGCTGGTAGGGAGAACAGTTGGTAACAAAATAAAAAAGTGCGGATAACTGCTGCTTTCAGCTGAAAGTTGCTAAAACAAGCTCTGCAGCAGACACAAATCTGATCTTTCTATGGGGTTTGCAGCATAGGACAAAAGAAACTGCCAAAAAATTCCAGGGTTGCCCTACTGCTTCATTTAGCAATTTCAACCCCAGAAAAATCAAAGGCACTGTGCTTCCCTGAAAGTCCAAATTACCACTAACAACGCAAGTCTCTAAAATAAGCAGCTGTAACTTGCGTTGTGTATGTAACAGGCTTTACATTTGACCTTTAGATCAGTGCTGTGCTATTCACACCTTATCTGTAGATTATTTAAATGTAATACAAACTGTCCCCTGTCTGCCTGCAAAGGGGTCTTTTCCCACTAGAATATCCCAACACTGAGTAAATAATTATATCTAAGGAAGCACAATAAACTTTAAAATATCCATTTTCAAATGACAAGGTGTAAGAGCTTTGTGAATTGTTAACAGCAGATTTGTATTTCACGTGACCAGTCTGTTACCATACGTTACAAACGTCTTTTTCTGTTCAAGTCTTGTAAAGGGAACCATTTCAGTGCAACTTGCAAACAGATGAAAATGACTGGATGTTTTCCTGCAGGCCACTTGGCACCCCTTACCCAAGAAACTGAGCGCCAGAAGGGCCGACTTCAATGAGGCGGCTGGCCAGGCCTTCGCCTTCCACCATGGGAGGCATGGTGGCCAGCCTGTGGCGTTTCACCAGCCGGCAGGTCACTCGTGTTGGAGCGGTGCATTTCCGCGGAGGAATAATGATGCGGAGTCCATTATGTCTGCAGCCTCTCATGGCACCCCCACGAGCATCCACCATGAAACTAACTAGGAAGCTGAAAAATCAGGGAAAAAAATTAGATACCAAACATACCAAAATACCTTTGGTTGTGTTCCACGTCGGTAACAAACTATGTAGGTAAATACAGCTCTGTCTCAAAAGGTACAATTAGAAAAAGCCTTTCTCCCATGTGAAGCATCAGATCATGCTGAGATTATTTATTAATTAAACTGACAACTGCTATCTAAGAGTTCTTCATAAAACATTTTATTTTTACGGTGCTGCTGTTGGTAAAAATACCAGCAGTCATAAATAAAGGTAAGCACACGTCTTTGTACCTATTAAAGTGACGTGCAAATCTCGCAACTCTGTACCTGCAAGCATCTATATTGTAAAGTTGGCACTCTTTAAATGCTTTACCCGCATTTCTTATTGTAGAAAAGTATTTGTGACTCATGAATATAAAGCCAATTCTGATTGGAGGGGTTGTTGGCGGGGTTTTTTTTAGGTTATCTATATAATTTTCTAGTTATTTGATGCCCTATAATTTCTCAAAAGAAAGGGGGTTGTTTTAGTAAAAAAGTCAAATTTAATTCTGGAGTGCGTGGCTACAATTTGTAATACATCAGTGGAGCTAGCACCTATTTATATAACAAAAAAAAAAATCAATGTGTCATTGTTTGAAGGCAGATTTTGGTGAGGTGACAATAGTTAGTCACTGTATAAGAGGTTTGTTTATGGATTTGAGTGGTTTTGTTTTACTTTGCACAGCAATACAATGTCCGAATGGAAAACTTACAGGTGCAGAAAACCATCTAAAGGGAGCCCTCTTCTAGGACAAGGTAAATTATCTTTTTTACTGGTTTTTCTTTAAAAGGGAGAAAAACATTTTTTGGAATTTCTATGGTACTGAATTTTTTTTTTTATGCTGAACTCTATAGTTCCATATATAACCAACAGGTAGATTCTGACAGATTTGTTACAAAGTTTGGGGACATCCTTGGACTTCTGGGTTTTCTTTTTAGCTGGTTATGACTTAGGATCATGCCTGATGTGGGATGGGAATGTCAGGTTGCTGGAAATGAAAATAAGACTAGATGAGACAGAACAGTATCAGGCCTACTTCTAGCCACTAAAATAGAACCATCACATGGGGAGTCGCAGAAATGCTACTGAAGGACCTGCAATAGAGAAAAGGCCTTATAACATGAGTAATAAACACGGGTAGTCTTCCAGTGTCCCCTTGACCATTCTGTGCGACAAACATTGCATCCATTCCTTGTCCGCACAGCTACAAGTAATTCCACATGCTGTAAGAACACAACACTCGACACACCGTGCAAGTCAGAAAAATGGATGATGGAAAGGAGCCACAAGCGCCAGTCAGAAGCACACCATGCACCACAGATGCCAGTCATTCTCACACATGCAGCTCCTATTCTACTGCCATTCATATACCTCTAGGCTTTTAGTGTAAAACTCTGGGCAGTACAACCATTATCTCATTCCTTAGAGGTTGGTGTTTTCTGTGGTTTTAACAAGGGGGGGAAAAAGAGAAAATGAAAACAGTTTGCAGCTTTGATTCTCTGGGGATTAACTGAGAAAAACGGGAGCTTCCTTCATAAAATACATACTTTGTACATTCAGCAGCACAGATGAAAGAAGAGCTTTATAGATACTACAGGCTCAACTGTTGCAATAATGCTCTGTGGCTTGCATTGCAATTTTCCTTTAACTGTATCGAGTGTTATCTCCATGGGTCTGAATTATGTTTCAAAGAATTGGTCCAAGTCTCTCTTACAACAGAAGTGTTAGAGGTAGTTAATAACGCTGAGTGCTGGAAGAAGAGTTTAACATTTCAATGATAACACCGGGAGCAAGAAATACTAACCCCACAATTCCCAGAAGCTAATGAGTGCAATTACTGAATTAAATTAGCATTCACATTTGTCATTGTGTAAATTGTCATTAATGCAGTTTTGAAGATTCAAGTATTTTTGTTATTGACATAATAGTCAAGATTGTGTACTTTTAACAGCAGGATCACCTTCTTGCACTGCCCATCACTGAAATACCAGTGCCAGGTCACTGTAGCTTATCTCCCCTAGTGCCTTAGCAATGCCAAAAAGAGTGTTAAAGAGTGTACGCACAAAAGGTAAGGGTCCAAATCAAATAACCTCCCTTCTGACCACAATAATGGCTTCTGTTGCTTTTAATATGGTGCTGTTGTCTGTATAGCAATTCCTTTTGGACAATAGCAATCCCTTTAAAAGCCAAGCAGAATGCTGAAAAAGTAGTGTCTCCTCATAAAGCACACATTACACAATTAAGAGAACTACCTTGTGGTGTAAACCAGTATAAAAGTGGAAGAAGCAGGAACTCTCTGTGATTTTTGACCATCTGTAACAGAGTAGTACCTCACCTCACACACGCAGCCATAACCCCGTGTTCCCACACCACCAAAATCTGGGATTTAATACAGCTTAATTAAAAATAGTGTGGCATTTACCCCCAGCAAGCACTCAAGATGCTAAGGGATAGCAGCAGGTGTTGGGGCCTTAAAGTTGCAACTCTTTCTTTTCTGTTTAACTGAATGCACCTGGTGGGTCAAAGCAGTCTGTCAGTGAATCCCTACTGAAACCAACTATTGCTTTAGAAAGCAGAAAAGTGGGCAAAGATAAGTATAATTGGCAGGTGGATGACAAGATGACAATGGTTAGGATAAAACCAGTAGGATGTTGTTATTATTACTCAGTGTAGAAGCAGCTGTTTCTATCATAAAGATGACCTAATGTATTTACCAAATAACAAGACACAACCTGTCAAACAGGAGTGTTCATCACAGTATATGCCAAAACCAAGATTTGTGCCACATCGCTGATGCAGACCCCAGATGAAATGGGAGATTCCTGCAGGGTTTTGTGACTTATGGGATGAGTCTGTAAAAACCTAAGGGACTGCAAGCAGCCTTCACCTGCTGGGCAGCAAACTCAGGCAAACACAGCATAATACAAGGATAGCACAGAAAGATTAGTGCCAATCAGCATGCTAAATAGGGAGGATCCAGTTTACAAAACCAGTTATATACTACTACAGAATTTCCAGAGAACAAATTTTGGAGAACTAGCATGAATATAGTACGAGAGAGAAACTGCAGGGGAAAATTCCTCGGCTCCAGGGCTGTGGCATAAAAGTCTGAAAGGATAATACACTGATGCAAGATTTGTAGAGCTGACACAATCTAAAAGTATGTTCTTCTTCACCATACCACCCTGCTTATTTCCCAACCTTTTGCCACATTCCTTTTTTGCCATCCACTTAATCCCATTTCTTTCTTTATTTATTTATTTTAATCAGCACATATCGCATCATTTGGGATAAGCAACATAGTTCATAAGAAAGCATTTTCTGAATCACAGCAGGCTCTTTTTCTGCTGATTTGATACATCATAGGATGGTGACATTAGAGTTCCAGGACTGGAAAAGCTTTGCCCTTTTAAAGGACCTTGTATATCAATATACAAATAATTCATACAAAACTAATGCTTTCTAAAATGCACATTACGGAAAGGGAAAAAAATTGTATGACTAATACAAAGGAAATGTAACGCGCAGAGTAATTATTTTGCTGCCCACGTGCGCACACATTATTTTTCTTCTCCCTTATGTTTCTTTTACCAGGTGTTGTCAAGTGACAGGACTGAGAGAGGAAGAGATTGTACTCAAACGAACAAAAAAGCCTAGTGGAAATAATTGGTCAATAAAGCCATTACTCTGGGAAGTGGCAATTTTCATTATAAATTCCTGTGGTCAGAAAGAAAATAATACAAAACACTAGCATAAGCACTACAGAACCCTATCATCATATAAGCACCCTGAAGCTGAGGGATGGGTGATAGTGCTTCTATCGCGTGCAGAGAGACAGCACCTGGGATTGATTAAAAGGTATTAAAGGGAATCAGAAAGCTCTTCCAGGTTATCACTAGAAAAGGAGAAGAAAGGAGGGAGGCATCCTAAAAAAAAATTAGGCTGATAAATGTGCCTTACGTGCTTCTATGATTATATATATATAAAATATATCATATATATTAGAAATGAAAGAAAACAGAAAGGTAATCATATTAACCTTCAGGAAAACTCCTGGTTACATATAATAGCTACAACTTCCAGAACAGCTTAAAAATTACATAATAGGAGAAGGAAAACCTTAGCAAGGACTAACTAGAGTTAGGAGAAATGAGGTAAAACTGAGCAGACAGAAACAATATTAATAGGAGAACTTACTTGTACAGCTGATAAGTAGGAAAACATTCTCATTTAAAACAAAGGTAGCCAAAGCAAGTGATCTGATGATCAAGCCATGCATCAAAATTGCATGTACATTCCATCAGCAAAAACCTATTTCAGAACACGGTTTAAATGTCCTCCCTATAATAGCTATATATAGGGGGAGCTTCTTTCTTTAGCACAGTCTTCAGTTTATCTTGGCAACCCATGGCAAGAATTAAAATTTCAATTACATGAGAATTCAAAATCAAAGCAGATTATGGGTCAAAGCAGCAACGGCAAAGTTTGTTTATCGAGGATGACTAGGGCAATGAAGAGATGATCTTTCTCAGGGCTAAGACAGCCTTTGAGTAAGTTTCATTTTCTGCCAGTTTTAAAGGTGCAGTTAGCAATGGTCCATGACACAGGCATGTGAACCTGACAGGCTTGCAAACTGGACTGATCCTGAGCTTTCCTGTGATGTAGAGAGGTGATAGTCCAATGTAACAGCCAAATAAAGAAACAAATTAGGTTTGGGAAAACCACTGCCTTCTCTCTTTTAAAGGGAATGAAAGGGGCATTGGGATTTTTCCTTGTTCTTTTTCTTAAGGAAAAAATGAAGAACAAAAGCAGTTCTTTTCCAGGAGTAAGTTACAGACTGCAGGGGAGTCTATACATGCTTATGTTAAATGGTCAGCAGCTAGATGAAGCGTCATCTATTCTCCTCTAATTTAGCAATATTTACTCATAAAATACAGAGGCTGTTTTATTCTCTTTCATTTTAGGGCAATTAAAAACTACATACTCGCCATACAAAAGGTAACTATATCAAGTAACATTGGCTACGGCATCCTTCTGGTTGAGGACATATACTAAAGGCCCCTAAATCTTTCAGGCTGTTTCTGTGCCTCCTACAGAGAGCAAAGCAAGTGGCCATGGGTTTTCTAATGCCTCCAGTTGAACAAAACACAGATGAGATATATGCACTGGATTTATCCACTTGACAAAAAGTTGTCGTGCATTACGTGACATATTTGTTGCATCTGAGCCCGAGTTATTCCCTTTGGTGATTTTATTCATATGGAATGAATTTGGTTTTATTCTGTATCTATGCTCACTTGAAAGATAGGAACGGGATGAACAAGTAAAATACAAAATGGATGTGTCAATTCTGGGACGGGGGACGAGGAGGAGAAAGATGACACTGGTTGTGTGATTTGTGAAGAATCACTGTCATGTAAATAACTGCAGAAGAATCACAGTTTCAGGTGGCTGCAAACGCAAGCATGTTGGCGCTCAGACGCACATCTCGTTCTGCAGGATTGCTCTGGGAGCCATGCAAACCTTGCACCATCAAGTGTCTCTATACAACAGGCAATAGTTCTTTGAACACGCCAAACCAGAATAGGCAAAATCAATACACCACCACTTCCATACGGTCAGTTCAGGTTGGATTAGTCTTTCAAACTAGCTAGAAGCAGGCACACATGCTCTCATCAGGTAGCAGGAGACATGAAAAAGTCTAACTGTTGTCCACTGTAGATACATTTAAGAATTTTTCTGCATCTTATTTTTCAAAAGATACTGGGAAACAAGGAGATAGCAGCATTCAGCGTTAGTCACAGTGTGAAGAAGCAGAAACAAACAATCAGGGTGCTTCAGGCATTGTAAAGCGTTCAGCTGGAGAAGGAAAACTGATAGAGTCTGAAATTAAGAAAAAAGGCCCTCATCCAGCTCCCGCTGAAGTCAACAAACAGCATGTCATTCAACTAACTTGGTGTGCTGCACCTGTGCCATACATAAGCAAGGCAAAATACACATTCCAGGAGGACAAAAACCATGATCCTACAAAGGAATTAACTTATGGTAACATTCGCTTCACTGCATTAGTCAATTACAAAGAGACTGAGGGAGGTGACCTAAAAATAGGGGTTTGTAGTTTGGGTTTTTCTTTAGACATGTAATAATTTTACGCCGCTGAGTATTTTAGAAGATTTTCACCTTTCTACAGTAATGTTAAAGGTTATTTGTTAAGATTTTTTTACTGTGGATTTATGATGGGTCGAGTATTCTCTTCTCACAGAGCACATCGCAGATCAGAGAAAGAGGACACTCTATAAGAAGAGAAATAGGGCCATGTGTAACTATTACTAGATTTTTTTTTTTTCCCCTCTGGCTAACGTGCGCTATCAAAACACTAAAGCATCCTGAAGTGAGGTAAGAGAGGAGGATAAATAGGGTGGGTAAGAAGTGCAATGTATTAAAGAAAGAAATTATGCAGAAGTTCACCTGCTGTTGTCATGATCAAGACATGGAGAAGAGCATCTGCAATAGAATAGATGTTTTAACATCAAAAAGGAAAAGGGGGGGTGTGGGGGGAAAGAATGAGTTAAATGAAATACAGAAATATTGAGGAAAAAAAAATCTAAATTAAACACAAGAACATATACATATATAAGATTCATAACATGTGAGAAGGTAGGAGTGAGTATGGAAAATAAGCCTCCATAAACATCCTTGGTTACAAATGGTTACAACTACTACAGCAGTAAAGCCAGAGTGATCCAGTTTCTCTACATACATGCTCAAACTGGAAGTCAGTTACCTAGAATGTACAGTTAGACTCTGAGCTGTTTTTTCAGAACCAGATCAGGGGAAATGCTGCTTGGTTTGAGTATCCACATCTAAAATTTGGACCATGGCATATCAAAGGTTCAGGTAGCTAAGGTAATTCCAACCAGTGTTTCTGATCACACAATAAATCTTTTCTTCAATTTCCTATCAATATATTCTGCCCTCCCATTTCTTCCATTTCATTCCAACATGTTTCTTGTCCTCCTTTTGTTCTGCATGACAGAATGACATATTTCAAACTTTCACAACCTGTTTAGGCTCTTAGTAATGTGTCACATGGCCAGTTAGTTTTCTGATCTGACTTTCTATTATATGTATCTCCACTGCCATTTTCTTCCACTGACAGGAGCGGCAATTTGTTATTAGTGAAACACGACTGCTCTTTTTCCTTATTGTAACTTTCTGAATAAAGGTGGTAAGGGCTACAGCATTATTCAAAATCATATAGACGTTCAGATTTTAGACATGACTATCAGCTGTTCGCTGCCAGGTCCTGTTTCCACAACTATTTCCAGGAAATCAATCTCACACTGGGGAAAACAATATTATAGATTCAAAATACAACAATGTGAAATATATTTGTTTACCTTGTTAGCAAGGATCCAGCCTCCTTTTTTGCAGACATGCAGCTAAGAATGATAATTCACATTATTTGTCACAGTTTGAGCTGCCCACTCCCTCATCCTTCTCCATTTTTCACTGACAGAAGCAACAACTTCCAGAAAGGTAAGGTCACTAATAATATTCCAACTGTTTAATTTTGTCAAATACATGAACTGATACACTCCGATTATCTATTAGTCAAATAGGGATGTCTTCAAATTACATAAAAGAAACCGATAACTTTCGTTAAGTAAGAGGTATTCTGTAAGTCAGAGTTGGAAATACTGCAGAGCTTCTACATATCTTGCTCTAGAATGCAAAAGCAAGTTAATATCAAAGTGTGAATGCAAAGCTCCTTCCTCGCAGTGCCGTATTCCTGACAATAGGTCAGAATTGCCTCTCCTCTTATCTACCACACCTTTATGTATTGGTCAGTGAAATTTGTAGAAATCTAATCTATACCACTGAAGGGTGGAATTCTTTTTCACTCTATTACCAGAACCTACGTACAAAACCAATGTAATTTTGCACATAATTTATACATTAAAACCTTATAGTAGGCCTTATCTTTATCATTCACACTTAACTACTGTGGGTGACAGAGACATCATAATACGATACTGTCAAGCAGTATCTAAAAGCTGCAAGTGAAAAGAAATCTTTCTCCATAAATTCATCCTTTTCTCGGGAGTGTTAACACTGTGTTCCACAGGAACACTGCCCTACAATGGGAGATCAGTAAGACCCCAACAACAGTTTGGGGTTAGCCCCTGAATTAGTGGAGGGAATAGTGTCATTTTTCCTCAGATTGCATAGAATGAAAAATTAAGATCATCTGTACCAAACAAGTTACTGTCCGATAGTTTGCTGATGTTTCACTTTTAAAATAAGGTCTTACCAGTGAAACCCCAGTAGTCAATGTATTTTCTGAAGAAAGGGACGTAAACAAGCTGCACCTGACAGTTTATGCAAACTTAATGACTTGGAAAAATCCAAGGAAGACAAAAATGAAGTGTTGTACAATCTTCTCTAAAGGTTGAGTAATCATTATGTTTCTTTACTATGTTACTTAGTGGCAAGGTAGTTGGTTTATATAAAAAGAACAAGATGATTTGTGCTGTGTTAAATGTCACTATTTCATAGAAGGCTGCAGTGAGTGTTGCTCCTATTAAGATCAGATATTCTTATCCTACCACTAGCATCCCGGTTATCCAAAAAGTTCTAAACATCACTAATATTTCTTTAAAAGAAAAACACAAAATGATTGCACATCCATGGCATAAATGCCACTCTTCTAGAAAGCATTTAATACATCCTCTGCAATCACTGGAAAGACCTACCTTTCTCAATGTGCAAAGTAATACATCCTTTGGAAAAAAAGTCAGGAAACTAGTTAGGGTTAGAATAAACCACCAAAATGATTTTAAAGCTTACCTACTGACATATATATATATAAACATATATGTACTGTACATATTAAGTATTTTCAATTAAGTAGTTAGTTTAAAAGTTCAAGAAAAGCAAACAAGACCATCAGGGCCAAATATCCTACTACCAGCTAACGAACATCTCCTCTATGTCACAAATCTGTCAATTTGCAGTTGCAGTTAGAACAACATTGGTCTTTTTCTAGACCAGGACTTAGAGATTTTGAGGCCAACCAGGACAAGCATTGTAAGTATGAGTTTGTCTGGGCCTGCATTTTGACCTGTCTTGCTCTGTTTCAGTCAGTTTGCCTACATGCAGACACTCAGAAGAATCAGTTGTGAGAATACATGAACACAGTGACCACACCTGTGTGAAGTGCATGATGTTTAGGTTGCCTCTCAGATCATGCAATTTAGAATCCTTGGTCTCTTTTTTAAGTAACTCTGCAAACACTAGAGGTGGTATTCTCCTGAACTAGCATAGGAAGTACTCACCATCTGGAGAGATTAGGCCTTTGGTCTCAATTCTTACTAACTTTTAAAAGGCACTGCACTTATTTCTCTGTAAGATTCCCACAAATGCGTGTGTGTATGTGTCAAATAGCTCATTCGTTCCTCTTGAACTTGACTGAAAGCTCAGACTTGCAGTCTTGGTACTCAGGCTTGCTTGATCTGATGAGATCATAACAATTTATTGACAGCTCTAGGAGGCAATGAGTTTGTAACTCCTCATTAAGCATTAGTTGAAGCTGCAAGTATTCTGTATCTGGGTGGGTTTTTTTTTTAGTATAATGCTAATTGATACACTCACCCTGAATGAATAGGGCTGGAAGAAAGAGCCACATTGTCCAAGTTTTCAGGGCCCCAGCTTAAGCGATACGAATTCTTTTCAGCTTCTTTGGCCAGAGTTGTTACCTTGGTAAGCAAAAAACCCTCCTTTTTACTACAATAAAATCAATTCATCAACCAAACAATAAGAAGATGTACTTTGCATAGTAGTGCCTAAAGCATTTAAACCTTTTTAAAAAGCAAAGGAGTAATAATGGCATGAAGAGATTATAAACCCCTTATTGTAACATTTTCTACTTGCTCAAAGTAAACACGTTAGTGATCCCAGTGAAATGAATGCTGTGATTTACCAAAGCGGTATTTCCTAAATACCTTTTTTAACTACAGGCATGCATCACAGTAATATCTTTCAGGACAATGGCCTTGAGTTCATTAGCCTGAATATTTAGCCCAATGGCTGTTAGCATCATTAAAAATCAGCTAAAATGGAGAACATTATAAGGCCAGTCCCCATCCTATAATCACAGAGCTTATCCATTTAGTTTTTAAGAGAGCTTAATATTGCACAGCAGAATGTGCCATTAAGTATCAATTAAACTTAGATTTATGTTACCATGAACAAAGCAGCGTACACACCATGTATCTAAACTGTAATCTTTTTACATTTATCCAACCAACACATGAATTTAAGAGAATGTGCTTACCTGGTGGCTGGGGATGACAACTGTGTCGTCAATCATGGCACTGTCCCTCAGGTAGGAGGCATGGCTCAGCGTGTGGGACCTGTCTGAACTGAAGGATCGCAGGCTGGTAGGTTGGTGGGATGCCATAGCAATGTATCAGCAGTACAGATGATGTTGGAAAGGTGTCATGATAGATCAAGTGGGAGAATGAAAAAAGCGTGCTATTAGCAATACGATGCAGCTTCCAGGGGGAGCAGATAACAGTCACGGGTGGTGGGGGGGAGACGGACGGACAGAACTTTACAGGTCTGTGTTATGCTGCCAAAGGCCACAAAGGCTTTTGCCTAATTTCTTTGCTCCAAAATGCAGAACCTAGAGATGAATCTGGATGATAGTTTATTTCATACTCTCAAGTACTTTACACTTGCTTTTATGGCATGATTGTTTCCTTACAATAAAGAGCATTAATTTCTTTTAAGTAAGGCTCTTTGGAAAAGTCCTCTTTCCTGCTACATCACACAAGCAAACCACTGTGGAAAACCAGAATGCTAACATCCGAAGAAAAGCCGAGATGACTCTTTCTGAAGATATGTTCGCTCCCCTCAAAACTGTAAAGAAGTAAGCTGGATATTGTCCCCTGGAAGGTACACACAGCAAGGTGAATTGTGGTCAGCCGCAAGCTCCTGTGTAAAACATAATTCCTCCTCCGTATGCCAACAGCATCTTTACAGAGGCGGTCCAAATGTGAGCACTGATTTCTCTCTAAGTACACAGAGCGCTACAGAAAACTGGTTGCTGTAGCAATGAGAGATGCAAGGCAGTAAATAAGCTGCTTCCAAGCACTGGCTCAGAATGTAACTGCAGTATCCACCAGCAAAAAGCCAAAAGAAAAGACAAAGACGACACCACAGAAGGACATACTGAGGTAAACGGGGTTTCTGCTACCAGACAGCACTAGTTATGCCCTTTAAACATTTACAAACAGCAGCATTACAGTTGTGATTTTTAAAAACGGAACAACCACCTCCAGGTGTTGTACGTGTACTCTGTGATGTTGTTCTGTGTTTTGAGGAATAGAGTACATATAACTGAAGGAAGCTGTTTTCTTTCCATGGCTTGCACATCCCGGAGTAGTACTTGTAATGACTAACAGACTGGATCAGAAAAATAGGCCATTTTTCTAGATACACAGATTGCTAGGGGGTAATCAATTTTCAGCAGGTAGCAATAAAAAAGTCATGTGTACATTATGTACGTGAGAGTCAAGTGCTTTAAATGCAGATCTTGTTGGAAATCATATTTTACCATCTAATTCAAAACAGAGAAAAAAACAACAGTAACTTTCTTACATGTCCTGCAATGTCTTTCACCCAGAGAAGTGGAAGAGGTGAGACATAAGGCTGGTATTATTGGAATTATGCATTTGTGGAATAGAATTCTGATTCCATTAAAGCAACCAACAAAGCTTCTTAGGGCCAGAAGCTCAACCTAACTGTCTGCATATAACATTACAGAAAAAAAGTTATGAAAGGGAATCCTAACTGAAGAGTACTTTAGTTAAACATTTTAGCAAGAATTGGGTAGGCAGAGTACCCTTGTTTGTTCATAGCAAGAGTACTTCAGTGAATGTTTGTTCTTTGGTTGAAAGATAAGCCTCAGTAGCAGACCCCATTTGCCATCATTATCCTTTGTTCATTTCAACGTTTGACATTTGCAGAACTGCTTTGCTATGCCATGCAGTGCTTGTAAGAGGTTTGCCATCCAAGTTGTAGGTTCTGCTAGTCACCTGAAGTCATGTCCTGGATAAATACCAAATGAAACTTAGTATATACTAGATCTGATTGGTTATCTGTATGGCGATTTTATCCATGTTCTCCTGCAGGCACCCGGCACTGCTACTACCACCACTACATGTAGCCCAATACCTATCCACTATTTAGTACCTTTCTGTAAGCTCCAGTAAATACCCAGTGCATTGAGGCTATGGACTTCAGCTACAGGCAGGTATGCACAAGCATGTCTGAGGTCTGCAGTAAATTGCAAGATCAGATTTCCTACTACCCTTAATTTCAAAACTAGTGTTTAGATGACACTAACCCTCCTCTCTGTGCTGTAGCAGCTAAATGAAGAGCAAACCAGTAAAGAGTCTGTGCTTCTGAGAAATAAAGGTACTGACTGAAACAACAGTCCAGTGTAGTGGCACTGAACAGAATGCGTTGTAGTAAGTCTTCAGGAGTCCTGTAAAAAACCACCAAACCTAAATCACAAAGACAAAACTAATGTCTAAATACAGATTCTTTCCAAAGCCGGATGATAGACTTAAGTCACAGGGGTTCTAGGGTTAGTAGCATTCAGCCCCAGGGACTGAGCTGCGAAACCCAGGAATGCTGCAAGGTTCCTGAACAAGACTGTGTCTTGCCCCTGTTAAGTAATGCACAGGCATGTATCGCCTGCCTCTTCTAAGCCCTGAATAAAGGTGTATCCAGAAAATAAGAGCAGCATTCTCTAGCCAAATTTCTCCCATGACTGGGAGCCTGTGTTGCAGTACACATCCACTTGGCAGCCTAGACAGAGCTCTAGCAAACTCTAGTCTAGTTGAGCCTATCTCCTGTTGTTGGAAGTATTTGTTTCAGAAGCTGGGGAAAGAACCTGGTGTCACTGAAAACTGTACACTTCAGCCCTGAAAATGTTCCTCTTTTTAAAGACTGAAAGCCTTCCTCACACCTGTCATAGAGCAGAAAGGTGGAAGGGACTTAAAATGAAATGGAGTCTTTTGAAATACTGGTGATCCACTATGGCCTGGCTCTGGCTCTGACTCTCCATACCCTGAGGGAACATCCAGCTACTGTAGGCCATTCTCTTAGGTCTTTATTCTACCACCATTTCTCCACACAGAGAAGGTAAATGGCTAACATTTCCAGCAGTGTGGTGACAGAAAGACAGAGACCAGCTGTTGGGATCTAGCACAAGTTCCCTGATCCTTGCTCACAGTATCTGTACAGGAATCAGGGAATTTTCAGGGGGACAGTGACTATGTCAAACTGTGACTTTTTTAGACAGAGAGTACTGCTGGATCAATATTCAGCACTACATATCATACTCATTTGAGACTGTAACCACCTCCAACAGCAGCACTGTTCATTTGGGTCTCCAAACCAACTTTCCAGCATACAGCAGGCCTCCAAAATGGATGAGCAGGGACAGATGCCATGAAAGGATATAGAAACAATGTATTTTCATGCTATATAATACCTACCTGGGCATGGTGCTAACGAAAGCATATGAAAAAGAATGAAGGGGAGAGAGAAATAACATAAATAGGGAAGATGGTTACAAAAGAAAAAAATGTGTTTAAATCAAATTGTTTAATGCATAAGATTACATGAGTCTAGACTGCTAATACTATTTTGCTTCACTGAGTATCTTGAAAAACAAAGTCGATATAATGCAATGAAAATCACATTAAAGCAAAAGCAAATTAATGTAAGAAGTCTCTGTGAAAATCCTTACAACCTGTAACCTGACAGTGACAGAAAATGAGACGGGGGAGTTACAAAGATGTACTTTTTTGTTTCATTCTTTCCCCTCTTATAATTTTGCTGCATTTCAGCATAATCATGCTTGATACAGGATGTCAAATAATTTTCATACAACACAAAATAAAACACAGCTATTATATGCCAGTAAAAATCTACTAAAATCCACTGCCAGTATTTAAAAGCTAAAATAGTGTAAATGGGAGCAGAAACTGGCTCAACACGTGCCTGCACAACCATGTCTTAAAAAAAAAAAAAAAAAAAAAAAAGAGTCTTTGTTACCATTGAAAGCCGGTTATAAAAGGTTTAGATTTTTAAGCATGCTGATGTAGTTCCTAAACATCCTCTGAGACTCAAAAAGCCACCCAGTCACTTTGTTTTCAGTGGATTCACTGGAGTGGTGTAAAAACCAACAAAGACTTCAGGCTTATAAGATCTGAATGATGCAGGACTTACACATGCTGTGAGGCAAACCAAACTATTTCCTGACATCTTTTGTTCCAGAGCAATTCATAGCCTACTGAAGTAAACAGAATGGATCCTACTGATTTCTCTGAGCTTAGGAAATGCTGTCAGAATAAAAATCAAGACTGGCCAAGATGTCAGCGGTTTTTTGAGTTTTCTTCCCCTGGAGTGAACCCCAATTCTAAAGACAGTAAGTCTGGAAGCGTCACTGGTTTACACTAGACCGTGTCATTTTCAAACAGGAATGCCTAGGTAGCCTATTCTAAATTTCAACTGTGGGCGTTCCTCTGCCAGGTTGAGTTTACACTTCTGCTCTCAGGCTCTCATTTTGAGAAGGGAACTCCGTATTTTTTGTAGACTATGGTAACATTCTTTAAAATAAAATTTAAAGAAGATGAAAGATACAGGCATTATTATTCCACAAATGTATCTAGGCTTAAGTTCAACTTCTTGGATACGAGCAAATCAGTAAGTTTTCTGGACTGAAGACAAGTTCTTTGTTCTAGTATTTTTTTTTATTTATTTACACCATATAGACCATGCACTGCAAGTAGAAGGAAAATTATTCTCTTTCCTGCTCATTCAACCATGATGAAACAGAAACAGTCATGTGCTTGCTGACAATATACTCACTGCGAATCCAGTGTGGAATGACCAAGTCCATTGCTCCTTTCCTTATATCTATAGCCAGAAAACTACCCTAAAAAGTCAACTCACCTAATGTTAAAACACCCTGTCCACCTATCCACCCATCCCCAGACTCAGGGCAGGAGGAGATAGGGATGGTTCATAAGCTCTTTCCATAGACAGACAGACTCTTCTCCCTTGAGCTGACCACAAAGACAATAAAGCAAGTGATGCCTTTTCCAAAACCAAGTAAGAATCACAAATATTTCACTAGACTCTGATTACAGTATTAGTGCCAACATTTCTGGACTGGTCAGGAAGTAATCCTCCTGACCACACCTTCTTCCTAAAACACTGGTGACTGCCTCACTGACATAACTAATAGAGAAATGTTGACAAGTGCATCCCATGTCTCCCTTGAGTTGGAGACCCCGAGAAAGGGATTTCAAACATTTATAACAGCAGCTGTGCAAAATTATCATAAGAAAAGATACGTGTCCAGGCAAATACCTGTCAGATCGTCCTCCTTCCAAGCTGTACCTTAGGTAGTTCATGCCATCTAAGAACTGGCTGCTTGGTAAAGAGTCGTCTCCTAGTTCTCTGAGGTCTTCTGGCCTAAGGTACTCTCCTCCATCTCCTGTCATTGTATCATCACCTTTAAACCAATCACAGAAGGGACAGAGATAAGCACACACAAAACTTTCATTTCATTGATGTGTTGGGCTATAACAGCTGGATGGCAAAATAAACAGGAAGGCACTTTCCACTCAGGAGACACTGCAAACCACAAGCAATTAAGGTATTTAATGAAACTGACACATCAAGCAAGATTTCAAAAATAAAGAAATTGAGGTGATTAATCAATTAGATTTCATCTAAATTTTGCTGTTGAATACACCAGTGAGGGGTGAATTTCTTTACTACTCTCTAAAGCATGGTCTCTCTATTCCTTTATCCATTGTAGCTCTCTGGTCACAGCAATACTGTATCACAGCCTGGCAGTTTATGATTAAATATAACCGCTTACTTGACTGTAAGCTATGTGTTTTCAGCTGAAAACATGTTTTCACTGGCCTTACACCTGATAGTTGCAAATACTAATTTAAACTTGCCATTGTCCAAACTCCACATCATATGATGCTGTCTCATCTATGTTCCAACATCTTCTGTGATCAGAAAAAAAAAAATAAATAAAAAAATTCTATAACACATCAATATCCAGAAACTGGAAATAAGCTCACAGGTATAGATGGTAAGAATCATTAATTATAATTCCATAACGAATCAAAGCCTAAATGATCATTGGTTCCCTGACATAGTAATTTTTTTACATATACTCTAAGTAACAGGGTTTAATTGTATTTGTTTTAGTTCTAAAATTATCCTCCCCCCCCAATTCTGTCTATGTGAAGTCAAAGTTTGCTCCCCACCCCCCCTGCAGACTAACAAAACAGATTACATCGCCAAGCAACACCTAGATGTTTCTTTTTATTCCCATTTGCAACACAGTTTCTCTCCACAGTTGCTGTCTGGAGATTTCTGTCACTTTCCCAGTGGTGAATTGCTAGTGTATGAGCCTGCCAGAGTCTTGGTGCGACCCACAGAGCATGACCCTAGGCCACCAATATCTCCAAAACTTCTCGTTTTCCAAGCTACGTGGGCACATGTCAAGAACCTAAACCTCAGTTCCATGATGGAGGGCTGCAACAGTTACACAGGAACAGTCTTCAGGGGCTACACATTGCAGCAATTCACCCCGAGACACTGAGAAACAGGGAGGATTGCAAAGGTTAGGTAAGCGGTATCTGCGCTGTTTCAAACAGTATCCATCTGGGTGTCAGGACAGTTGCCACTTGTATGATTCAAAGGCTTAATAAAGCAAAACTGCCAAAACCAATTATTGTTACTGTTGCTACTTCTGGTAGAGCATCCTCCCCCTCCCCTGCAAAATGTTATTGGTATTGCAAGCTATAGAAGTGGTGCTCACTACTATAGAAAGAAATCCTGATACTCATTTTCACAAAAATCAAACTACTTTTTCCGTCTTGATCTTTCAGCTAATAAATAACTAATTTATAATTTGTCACCTAAAACGAAGTAACCTTTTTGTATACACAAATATTATATGTAAAAATGAGGCCTAAGTCTTCTCTGTACAACAACAAAAGGTCCTGAAAATTCCATCTGCCCGCATGAAGAGGGAGAAACCGGGCACAGTTTCACAGAAAATGCTGAAATGCATTTAATTATTCCATGTTTCCTGTCTTCTGACAGATGATGCCTCCTGTTTCCTGGGAATGTCACATTATAAAGCTCAGGGCTTAGTGAAAACTTGGAAGATATTAAGGCAATGCTGTTAATCAAACAGTAAAAGGATCTTCAAGTTATATTTCAAATAAACTAGATACTTATAATGATGCCAGACATTCCATCTGTAATAGAAACAAAGGCAAAGTCTTCATCACTTTCATGACACCCACATCCTTTAAAAAGAAAAACCAAACTCTCATTTCAGCTTTGGCCTCTCATCTAAGAGTTGTCAATACTGTGCCTAAGTAACACTAGCTGTTTATGTGATGTGAACATCTGCGAGGAGTACTAAGATGATCCATGAATATTCCACAATGTCTCCAGAACATTTATCTGTTGGTAACACAGCTTACTTGCTGGCGTACTTGTCTTGAGGGGACTAGAAGTTAACAGGCACTCATTCGTCCTGCCAGTAACACTGTGTTGTCATAAAAAGATCTAATGCAGCTATATTGCCCAGTCTCAGTCAATTCAAACGTACACAGACATGTCATCTGCTGAGAAGAAATTACATACTCAGCTGACCATTAGCTTCCTTTCACAGCACATCTTACCAGATGGTAGTTTTGTGGTGGTACAAGAAATCACCCTTTTTAACCGTGCTAGAAACAATTCATCTGCCATCACATTCCCTATCAAATTCTTGACAGTGCTTTTTTCACCACTTAGGAAGCAGATCATGACAAATAAAGCCCTTAACATTGATGCTCCATGTTTTGCAGTGGCCATCGGCGAACTTCCAGGTGGATTTCAATGAGTGATTTATCTTCTATTTATTATTTTCTTCTATTTACCTTTATTCAGTGATACCAACAGACTCAGAGATTTACATGACAGGGGCACACACTACAAAACACTGGGTGACCTTGCACTGTGCCCCAGTTAGTTACAGTATTCCTTTTCAGCATTGGTTCCACCACTGCCACTGCCCATCTCTCAAGAAGCTCCCAATAGTTTGTCCAAATGGAGATTTCTGAATAAAATAATTTTCTTTAGGGGCAGTTGGAAAGGAAATAAAATGCACTAGAAGGAAGTATCAATTACCTAGACTCTTTTAAAAGAAACACTGGAGTTTTACTGGTATGGACACTGGCACAAGTAAACAAAATAATTAAAAATTTAAAAATCACCAAACATAGGAATCTATTTATATTTAAACAAAAAGTGGGCAATGGCTGAGTCCCAGTACTTGCTGCTACTACTGTCTTCTCCTTGCAGAGTGCGATTAACTCCCAATACACACCACAGAAAGCATCATAGTCCCACTGTGCTCTCAGCAATGACCCAGTTAGTCAATTAAGCTGTTTCCAGTAGCCAAACTAATGCCACAGCACAAGATGCAAGATCTCCCAGAAGCATGCATTTTGTACAGGTTTGCAACACTTGGGGTTCTCTCTCTTCTCAGACGAGGGCCAGAAATCAAAGGAGAGAGGTAACTTGAAGCAAGAAGAGGCATAAAAAAGGTTGGGACTGGCAAGGGCCGGGTTGCAGGAAGAAAAGATCACAGAGACGGTGTAAGTTTAGTGGGTTCCAGGCTTGGTACTAGTTAAAAACCGAGGAGACATGAACCCACTAACAAGGTGCTTAAATGTTTCTCCAAGGTGTTGGTCACCTATAAAAACTGTTGAATCAAGTGACCTCTTCTGCAAACTGGAGACCCAGCATTTTGCAGGGTTGGATCCAAGAGGGGGAAAGAAAGGATGAAAATGGAATGGAGAGATGAATCTAAAGAGAGCGTCAGAATAGGAAAATTAATTAACCTTTAGGATTTAAACATTATGACTAAGGCAAGGAAGGCCTGATACAGAAACTCATAACTGGCAAGGGAAAACTGCATTGATGGTTGTTATACTTTCCAGCCTGCTGTTTCGTGCTGTAGAGGCACTTCAGAAAAGCCAAACAGCTACTTCTCACAGACTTACAAGACCCTGAACCCTTAAGGAGCAAGAGTAAACTTCACTGTCAGCCACAAAGCCACAGAACTGTTTTCAAAGTTCACATTAAAAGAGAACCAACCAGCTCACAAAAAATCCACAACAAATTCACTTTATTCTCAAGTTGGCAATATTTGTATGCTGAATCTTATTGGTCTGCACCTCTTTTTTTTTTTCTTTTTCTTTTTTCTTCAACATTTTATGCTGACCGCATATTATTTCTGTATACCACAAAGCCCTTATATCCCAAACAGAGCAGTGGATCTCAATTGCTAATTTCTGATATACCAGTTTCCAGTGAAGGAAGCACCTGGGCAGATCCAACTGGCCACTCTGACAGGACATATATGCTTTACACTAACCTAACAGAGAAAATGAGAAGCAAATTTTGATGCTGATGATTTCACAAGTTTGATCACAGGTTTTGAGCACTCTAAATCACTAAATGGACTATGAAGCGAAACAGGCCACATGCTGAGACCATATATATCTGCTCCTCCAGCGACAGCTGGATTTTACCAATAGAAACTGGAGACCCACACTGATACTGATGTACTTTGCTTCCTAGCTTTCTTAAATTCTACAAAAGCCAACGGTATGTCCTACCTATACAACTGATGAAATTTCCCGTACCAGTCTGGATATGCACCTACAGAGTCAACTCGTTTATGAGTTCAGCCCAACAAAAGCAGTTCCTACTGTTTCAGTTAAAGAATCCAAGTAAGACTTGGTTATAGTTCTGCTATGTGAGTGAATTACAAAATACAATTGCTGTATGAGAATTGCTCTGGAATTGTTTCTCACAAAACACAGAGAAAAATACAGGCAAAAGGGTTGTTTTGGTGTTTGGGGGTTTTTTGTTGTTGTTGTTGTTTTGGTTTGGTTTTGGTTGGGGTTTATTTTAAATTAAAGAGGGGAAAAAAAGAGGGCTGCAACAGAAACTGCCAGAAATTGCTTTTAATAGATGTTTTTAAAGCCAGACACAGTTATATGAGTTTGCCAAAATTACTGTTTTCTCTGCAGCATGCAGATAAGTCTGCAGCTCCCCACATAAGTGCTGCTCCTTAAAAGTAACAGATGGAGACAGGACAGCTATGACAAGCATAATTTTTTATGGAGTATTTAAGTCCTGAAGCATCCTTAAAGGAATGCATACATAATGCAGTGTTTCTCTGATGCTTTCCTTGGACAGTTTCACTCCTCTAAAGTCAATCCCCTATTAAATGCCCCTCACCCCTCCTTAGAAGTTCCCCTGAATTACAGTTTGGCTAATGCTTTAAATATCTTTCTTTTTGGCTAGTCAGGAAATCTTTTGTTATTGCTAGTCTCATTAATTCTACTTTTTGTCAACAATACTGATGCAATGAAAACCAAGGAGTTTCTTTAAAACTTTTGCCAAACTTTTTGCCACCTAACCACAATCTCCTAGTTTTCATCACTAAAGCAATCTTTAGCAATTCTACCCCAACAAAAATAATTTCCTTCTAATGACAATGCTAGGTATTAAAGCTATACACACTGGGAAGGATTTCAGTGAAAGAATCCAAGTAAGACTTGGTTATAACTTATTTTATATTTCTACCAACAACATCAATAAAGTTATAAAAGAAAAATTGAGCAGCTAACCATGACACTGAGAACCTTTTATGCTGACAATACATGAATGACAGAAAAAGGCAACCAATTTTCATACCTGCATTTGTACATCTGGCACTTACAAGAAAAAAAAAAAAAAATCTCATTTTGACCAGGCAACCCCCCCCCCCAAACCCAAACTATAAGTAATGTCAACAAAACAATTTCTTTCTCATCAGAAATCCAGCATAATCAAGTATCGATTAACTATAAACTGCTTTCTGGAATCTAAGATCACACTTTTGAGGTCCTTAAGTGACACAGTACATCACAGATATGCCACCTTGTCACTGAGGCACCATTCTGAAGGGAGAGCAAACCCCATTTTTTCACAGATACCGCTGCTGTGAATATGTTTTACTGATGTACTGTCACAATTCTGAGTAAGGTTTAAAACTAAAAAAGAGAAAAATGAGCAACCCTGAGAGAGGAAAAATGCAACAATCTGACACCGGGTCATTATCATACGGAGGCATTAATGTACACCATTTCACAAATTGTTTAAGGACCCATGATGATGATGTTTTAATTTTTAAAAACACTTCAGCAAATTCAATGTCCTAATCACCTTCTTTTTAGGATCACGTCATTGTTGTCACTTTTTTTAGAGAAACACAAAGTTAACCACCATCTTATGTCTCAATCAGGCACAGGGTTGACTGTGCGCAGTGATGAGGAAGTAACAATCATCCTTAAATAGTCTTCCTGGAAGACTACAGTGCAAACAGAAAGCAGCAGTAACCCATGTGTTCTGTGGTGTGGGAATACCCTGCCCAATAAAACTGCTGATATGACTTTGGCCTGGTGATCACAAAGCAGGAAAGACTTACTAATGCCATAGAATATCTGAAAAATGTAGGACCACATAACAGGCTTACAGCAGATGAAGCAGCTTTTTTCTATAATCATGTTTTTGCTAGCCTACAAGGTTTCCTTTTTTTCCACTTCTTTCTTGATCCTTCCACACAAGCTTGTGACTCCAATTTCATCTAGTCTGTTATCATCTAAAATCCAATAATCAAATGTAAAAAGATAAAAAGAAATAAGCAATTTTAAATTAAAAAAAAAAATCATCTGGTTCTGTTCAAAGGAAATATTTTTTTTCCAGGTACAGTAAAAGGTAAAGAATTCTGAATAATACAACTGTTAAAGATAAAAATGCTGCATGAAAATTAAAGAATTAGTGGGACTTTGGGTCCATTCAAAGTATTTTAAAATAGGCTACACAGAGCGGGACCTTAGATACCAAGACAAGCAATTTGATAGTTTATATTGTCCTTTATTTTATACTGCTAAGACTGGATATTGCACTTGAATTTGTTTGAGCAGTATGAATATTATATTATTAACGTAACAGCATACAGTTATGCAATATAAGTGCTTCCCAGGAAAAATGCAAAATACTGATCACCAGAGATGAACAAGCTCCACGAGTGGACCCAAAATACTTATTTGCTCAAGTACTCTTCCTGTGTTCAACTTTATAATTACATAATTACAGCTGGCAGGTTTATTGTGCAATGTTAATTTATTTCAGAACACACCGTGTCACTTTCAAGCTGCTAAGAACACAGCATCACAGAAACCTTATTGATGTCCTCTTGTAAAAACTACTCTATCCTTAAAACATTCAGCCTCTTCATTAAAAATTCTTGCAGTCTTCCTGCCCCCAGCTATTTTAAATTCCTGCGACAAGTACCATCCATATTAGAAATTCTCACAACATCCTGAAAGTTTTGACTGTAGAAAGAGGTTTTACAAGGACAACGGCATGAAAGTGCTTTAAGGGTGACCAACGTGGTCACAACCTGCAGCAGGATCACAGAGGCACTAGCACTCCATAGTGAGCCTTGAGCAGCAACGTGCCAGAGAACCGATGTCCTATCTGCTGGCTATTGATTAAAGGTAGGTGTCAGATGGTAACAGAAAGCAGAGAATGTTAATTGAAAGCAGTGGAGAGCATTAGTCATGCTGGATGGCCACAGTAAGTTCTGCCAATGTATTCAAGATACAGGCAATAAATCTTGGATATTCTGTCTTCCCTTCTTCCTCCCACCTTTCAGGAAACACACACCCAGCCACACTTCAAAAATAATGGAAAGGAGCGGTGTTAGGCACCCAGATTAAAGAAAAGTCATGTTGCTTCAACACAAAAAATAAGCCAAACAATCCGAGTTAAACAAAAAGAGAAAGTTAGTAAGTCTTACTCCAGGAACTTCTGCTAACAGCACCTGTGCCACTATATGCCTCACCATCACTGAAGCGCTCATCATCGGAGTGTTTAAAGGCTGTACAACACATAAATTGTTTGAGAAAAAAAGGAGTGCCCTGTATTAATCCTGTAGAAGCAGAAAGATGTACTAGGCTTTGTGGATTTAAAGGTGATTTAACGGTAGTTCAAAAGACTGGGAGAAAATTCAACAAAGTGAAAATAAGGCTATAGGCAATTTGAAGGCCATTTACCACAATAATTATACAAGGAGTCGCAATGTTTTTCATACAGAGAAAATGTAGCGAAAACGTGCCTGAGAGAAATCATTTCACTGATCGTGATGTAGCAGACAATCATTTCTTTTGAATCACACTTGTTTGCTTTCACTTACGCCTTGGCAAGTCCCTTCCAACCCCTAACATTCTGTGATTAAAAAAAAAAGAAGTATTATCTGGAGCCTAAATGTCATTACTTTCTCAAGAGTGTAACACATTGATCAGTATACATGCCATTTCTAAAAGTAATACAAGCAGTTTAGGAACATGAATGCCATTAACTTACAGTTCCATTTAAAGCCACAAGTGCATTTGTGTCCTTTGTAAAAGCAAAAACCCAACCCTGTAACTCATGTTCCTAAATCCCAAGGACTTCTTGAAATCAGTCTACTCTACTAATTAGTTGCATGAAATAATACTAACCATCAAATAGTGCACATATAAGCTACTGTAATATTAATTAACACTGTCAGGAGTAAAAACGAAGTTAGAAAGTTCTTGCAAATGTGTGTATAAATAATAATATAATAATAGTATTATTGGATGCCATGGTGATTAAAATTTGTGAGAAGTCCTCTGTCGACTTTTAGAAAGGGATGTTTTTAAGTGATCTCCTTTAAATCTGTGCTATTTGGGACCGCAGAACTTTCTCAAGCCCTCCAGAAGTTCACAGAAATTTTCTTGGGAAAAGGTAAGTGGTACAACAAATGCCTCCTGTCTGTAGATACAACAGACTCTGAGACCCAAGTGCCAAACTTATTAGCATGTCATTACGTCATGTCATGCTGCATGTATCCATGATTCGTGTGTGCCAAAAGCTCCCTCGAGGGAACAGTCTCCTTACCTTCCACCTTATGCATCTTCTTACACAAATGTTTCTGATTAGGCCGAAATCCAAGATATAGCTATCTGAAATAGGTGGCTTTGATCCAAAACAATGTACTGCTTAAATTCTTCTTTATGGGAGGGTCAAACTCAGCTTTGGGACGGCTCTAGAGACTTTTAAATCTGAAGTGGGGATGTTGATTTGGTTCAGATAAGCTCTTTCTGGAAAAGGTGATGGGGTCCAGGATTTTGGTTTGGGTCAACTATTGGCATCTTTATTCAGATGCCATAATGACTACTACATCATTGAAAAAGGCCATTACACAGATCTTCATTTCAAGCACTGAAAGATGAAGATGTCAAAGTACCTCAGCAGCTATCTTGAGCCTATATTACAGGTTATGTAAATGATACGGAATAGAAACTTAGCAAAGTTGCTCACCTTCTTCATCTGAAACATCCAGGACCTCAGTCATTGTCTCAGGTACATTTAGCTTGTGCTTCTCCGTTACAGTCTGCAAAGACAGAATCATCAATCCCCAAAATAAAACAACAAAAGAAGCAGCAAAGTTTACAGCAGGATATTTTCAACAGCAACAGCAGTGGGATCTGCTGAGACATTTTATAATATATTTCCTCTTCCCCTATTTTTATTTTTCATCTTTACTCCAGAAGCTCCCACTCTCAGTACTGTATAAGGTGACATTTATTCTGGCAGAAAGGCACAAAAAATTAAAGAGGTCAGAGGAATGAAAGAAAAAGAAACTCTTGGGAAATATATTTATAAATGGTGCATGTTGAACAATTCAGCTCAGTGTTTCCAAGATGATTTTAAAATGAATTAGGTAATGTCTACAGAAGAGCTTCAGAAAGTTGTATATGGCATATGGAAATTATTAAATCGTAAAGCATTTTGATATAAGGTTATGAATGATGTGAAATTTTTCAACTAACAAAAGATGTGATGCTTTTACACAGAACACTTGGAACATTTGCTCCCCCACCCCCCAGAGTGACTACACTGCATATTAATTATATCCTTTTCATAAATCATGTACATTCCCCCAAATAACATATACATCAAGAAAAAAAAATAGTTATTTGAACCTTCTGACATATTTTGTGCACCTAAAAGCTTAAAATGTTGTGATGTTAGGCAAATATGGACTGAGGACGAGGAAGAGACTGCTGGGAGGACATTGTTTAAGCTTGAGACCACAAAGTAGAACACTGAAAGATTTTTTTTTTCTATTATTTTTTCTGCATAAATGTCTTCCAGAAGGAAACAGAAGACATTCAGGGGTGCTGAATCAAGAATAGGGACATCCTTAAGAATAGAATGAGAGAAATTGTAGGAAGCGCAAGGTGTGAAAAAGTTGCCTGCAGGAAACTTGTCAGTGTGTTACGAGACGGGAGACAAAATGCCAAAGACTTAAAAAAGAGCAGTGATCAGAATAGCACCGGTGACAACAGGAAAATAAATATTTCCCTGGCTCCACCCCAATCTGCAGCTAGTCAGCTGAACCGGGGAGCTGTGGAGGGGAGTCAACACCTCGCCCTTTAAAGCATGCAGGAGCAGATGTGTCCCTTTGGCAGGGAGAGGAATGTCAGGAGGCCATGTGGCTTGTGAAACTCCCACTGAGGTAGTTCTTCACTCCCCATTGCGGATGGTATCTATCAAGCATAAATGAACAGTACGCACAGAATAGTGAAAGCGCATACAATCTAGGGGATAATTAATGTCAGCCAAACCCTGAGTCCCTTACGCAATATGCTTTTGGGAAAATGCTCGCTGATAACAAGTAATTCTTGTTGCACAAAACTTACTAGGTATTTCCCAAATCTGTTTCATACTTCTCTATTTCTAGCAAACTGACAAAGACAGCACTCCTGGTTATTATAAGATACTGCACTTTCATTACCTAACAAAGTTACCAACAGTGTAATTACTTTAGAAATTTGTTTTAAAAGCCTGCTTTTAATTACTGCAATATATTTGTGACGGCAGTTTTCATTTCACCTTCCTGAGATGCAAGGAAAGAACACTACCCTTTGCTTCAGTTAGGCCTCCTCAATTCACTCTTACCCATGATTCAAGACAATGAACTATTTCTGTTGCAGTGTTTTTCATAACATATATTCTGTTGAAAATTAGTTTATATTCACAGAATACCTCTACCAATATGTCTGCCTTTTCCCCCCTGCATTCCCACGGTTCTTCTCAGATAGAAATGTCAGGCAGCAGTTGGGTGACAAAGCCATGAGGACAGATGGGGAGGATGTTACTGTCCACGTGATGTTGACCTCATCTCTTCAGTAATACAGCAGTAAGTTAACAAATACATAGATCTGCAAACCCTAGTGACTAAGGTTTATTTACCATGATATCAATTTATTCATAAACTGTGTTTTTACAGGCCCCCGTACAATAACAACCTGGCTTCTGCCTAAGGCTCTCAGACATTTATTTACAGAGAAGTAATGATACTTGATTTACTTGCTAGTTCTCTCTTCAGCCAGAGAAAAATATTACATAATTTAACAACTGAAACAGAATTAGGAAAACAGAATCAAGACAGCTTGTGTGTGTGTCCATGAAACATGTGCATGCACATGTTTCAGGAGAACAAAAAATCTGTAATCCTATTCATCACTAATCTGTGAGTAAAAGTGAGCGCGCTTTGTTCTATTGCTTTATGTTCTTGTGGCTCCACTAATAACGACGCTAATGCAAGAAAGAAGAACATTTGTTCCAAGTTAGACCAAAGGTTTTGGCACCAGAGATCTTTTCCTCATCTCAACTGGCAGTGACTTGAATATCAATAAAGCATCAGCCTGTCTAACATCCTCTGTGCATAACTCAGCGTCAACCTTAGAGAATGAAGTAGCTATGGTGACAGCACCTTTTTCTCAAGGCTAAATGCACTGCTCTGGTTTGGCAATACCAACCTCACCATCTGGAGAACTTTACTTCAGGGAGTGCCTATGCGTGCCTGCTATTTATCCCTCCTTTTTAGGATCTGGTCTAAATTACGTTTAATCAACATTCCCTGCCATGAACACCACCACCAGAGGGTTATGTTCTAAATATCCCTCAAGTACAAGATTCAGACAATTTCACAGCTGAAAAATCTGCTGACTTTATTGGGGACTCCCATGTGACTTTTAAAAGCAGCGCTTTGTATACAGCCCCAGTTCCAAGATTTCAGACTGCTCTTATATGCAAGCATTGGAGGTCAACTATGCAAGTAAGGTTCAGTATTTGATTCAGTCCTAAACCCCGTGCATTTGGTATTTGGTAGAAAAATCCATCACCCTCAAAGTTTAAAGAAACATTTATCCAAAATAAATAACTCACGGGTGTCTTTTCATCGTGTAATCCCTGCTATTGCAAAGCATCTAATGCTTACATATGACAAGGCACAAGACTCCACAGTACAACAAAATGTACAATAGAAAGAAAGTTACAACTTACATCAGGCCTGAATGGGAAAAGTGTGCCAGAACACAGCACAGAGAACAGCAATGGTGTCATCTGAGGCTAAAAAAAATATACTTTTGAAAAGAGTTAAAGTTTCTTCAAAACTTTTACCTAGGTTTTGTTTTTCTAAATCCCTGGATACATACGTGTTTATGCACGTACATGTATGATGTGCTATATAACTAAACAAGAGCATGAAATAACAAACAACAGAAACATAGTCTTTATTAAGAGACTTCTGGAGTTACACTGCAATTCCTTGTCCAAATCTGACTCGGTCTGATCTTTGCAGGTCATTAATAAATTATGGCTCACTCTATTTGTAAACTTATGCTGTGTTACTTTTACTCCATCTTCCTCGGTTAATATCGGTGGAACTTGCTGCCAGCATGCTCCAAAATCAGAATTTTTCTCCCTTTCTTTAAAAGAGACTGGATTTCTTCCTTTCCCTTAACCCTTTCTTTCCCTCACTGAGTGACGGCATCTTTTAAGTAATCTGGAATTTTACAGCTCTGAGCTCCTAAATGAAATCTAGATCTGACAGGTTTTCTAGACTGCTAATCTTTCTTGCAGTCATTCAAGAAAAAAAAAAAGGGGGGGGGGGGGGCGCGGGGAGGAAGAAAAAAAACGCAAGACCTTAAAACAGGTGTTTACGATACATGGGATTAATAAAAATTT